>JAULLG010443113.1:0-11314 GCA_035668355.1 Sarracenia leucophylla
GAAATGTGCTGACTTCGTCAGCCGATCCACAACCACCCATACCGTGTCAAAGCCCTTAAGAGATCTCGGAAGTCCCGTGACAAAGTCCATCGCAATATGCTCCTACTTCCACTCCGACACCGGTAATGGCTGTAACAAGCCCGCTGGTCTCTGATGTTCTGCCTTAACCTGCTGGCAGGTAAGACAACGCGATACGAACAAGGCTATGTCCTGTTTCATACCTTGCCACCAGAACTGTCGCCGTAGGTCATGGTACATCTTGGTCCCGCCAGGATGTACTACAAGTCTAGAATGATGTGACTCACGTAAAACGTCAGTCCGACAAGATTCCAGTACTACGACCCGACCACGGAATCTCACGCTCTAGTCTGTGTGCAACGATAGACCCTCAACGTCGTCCCCAGCCAAAATTCGATCTCTAAACTCCTGACACCTCGTGCCGGTCAACTGCGCCTCAGTGATCCGGCTGATAAGGGTCGGCTGTAGAACTACTGAGAACAAGGTAGGTTCGATGTCGGACTCACTAAGATGTAAGTCATAAGCGCCGACCTCGCCGAGCATACTCCACTCCCGAGATGAAACACTCGCAAGACTGCCGAACGTCCTCCGACTGAGCGCGTCAGCCACCACGTTCGCCTTCCCTGGATGGTACTGCAAGACGTAGTCGTAATCTCCTAGGAACTCAATCCATCGTCGCTGTCTCATGTTGAGATCCTTTTGTGAGAACAAATACCGCAGGCTCTTGTGGTCCGAGAAAATCTCAAAACGCTCACCGTAGAGATAATGCCTCCACAGTTTCAGCGCAAACACCACCGTTGCCAACTCTAAGTCATGAATTGGGTAACTCTGCTCGTGAGTCCTCAACTGCCGCGAGCCATAAGCTACCACCTTCTCGAGTTGCATGAGCACGCAACCCAAGCCGTCAGAAGACGCGTCGCAAAATACTGAGTAACCTAGCCCTTTCTCTGGGACAATCAAAATAGGTGCACTCGTCAGCCGTGCCTTCAACTCCTGCAACATGGATTCACACTCCTCGCTCCAGACGTAAGGAATACCCTTCCGGTTAAGACGTGTCAAAGGCGCCGCTAAACGTGAGAAGTCTGCCACGAACCGCCTGTAATAACCCGCGAGACCTAGAAAGCTCCGTATCTCAAACACGGTCCTCGGTTGCTCCCAACTCATCACCGCCTCTATCTTAGAAGGGTCCACAGCTACCCCTCCTGCTGACACTACGTGTCCGAAAAACGTAACCTCTCGGAGCCAGAACCAGAACTTTCTAAGCTTGGCATACAACCGGTGCTCACGAAGCAACTAGAAGGATATCCGGAGGTGTTTCTAATGTTCCTCCTCAGATGACTAGTATATCAATATATCGTCAACGAATACCACGACGAAACAGTCGAGCTAAGGGTGAAAGATCCTATTCATGAGGTCCATGAACGTGGTTGGCGCATTCGTCGACCCGAATGGCATAACCAGAAACTCAAAAAGCCCATAACGTGTACGAAAAGACGTCTTCGGGACGTCCACCTCCCGAACCCGTAACTGGTGATAACCCGATCGGAGATCAATCTTCAAAAAACATGAAGCACCCCTAAGCTGGTCAAAAAGATCGTCGATCCGCTACATTGGATACTTGTTCTAAACTGTTGCCTGGTCAAGTTTCCAGTAATCGATACAGATACGCAATGAACCATCCTTCTTCTGGGCAAACAATGTCAAGGCTCCCTATGGGGATGTACTAGGGTGTATGAAACCCTACTCCTAAAGGTCCTCGATTTGTTTCCTTAACTCTTCAAGCTCTGTTGGCGCAAAAAGATAAGAGGGCATAGAAATGGGAGATGTCCCCAGAACAAGGTCGATAGTGAACTCTATCTCCCGCTGAGGTGGCAATCCGAACAGGTCTGGGGGAAAAACATCAGTAAACTCCTCAACGATGGGTGGGTACTCCCCAGGAGTAGGATGATCATCGCTGATCAACAAGGCAAACAAGAGGACAATGAGGTTGCTACCTCTTTGCGCCAGATAAGATAAGGGCTCCAGCCCATCGTCTTGATCACCCACTATACAATGGTGAGAACCATCTAGTGTGCGAAAGAACACTTTTCGCCGGTTGCGGTGTATGGATGTCTGATACGCAACGAGCCAGTCCATGCCTAGACTAACATCAAAGGCATACATGTCTAAAACGATAAGATCATATAACATAAGGTAATCCGCGACCCATAACTCACACTCCCTACAGATACGTCGCAAGGTCGCTATGTCACCCAACGGTGTGTCCACACCTAGTGTGCTATCCAAGTACTCCGGCATTAAGCCTAAAGCTATAACAAAAGAGGAAGCAATAAACGAGTGCGATGCTCCTTTATCAACAAGAACTCATGCCCATGAATGGTATAGAGGAAAAGTACCTCTCATCACGGATGTGCTAGTGGGGGTCTCACTACCTCGCCGTGCTACTCCAAATGACTCGGGCCTGGCTAATCCAAAGGTTCGTCCCTACGTCTGATGTCTACCACCGCCTCGCGAACCTTGATAACCTCCTCTCGTAGGTGCCACAACCTATGTAGGCTGAACCGTCGATGGCTGCTGCTGTGACTGACCATTACCCCGTGACACAAACCTAGATAACATCATATGCCCCACCTCATATGCCCCGCCTTACCGCACCTGAAGCATGTAGGTATGGCCCTCGTCTGAGTCTGAGTCTGAGTCTGGCTCTGTGCCGTGCCCTGCTCAAACAATCACTCTTGAGGTGTCCCTCTGGTCTACATCAATAACATCCTCCCGTCCGTGAACCCGAGCATCCTGCGAAAGCTGCTGATGACCCAACTCCAGATGGTGCAGGTCCTGAACCCTCGTACCTCGCTCTCTTCCGAGAGAGTCCCTCCGATTGCGCTCTAGCACTCCTCTATGGCTGCCTCGCGTCTCTAGTTCTCTGTGTCTCGGCCAGAATAGTCTCAACCCAAACTGCCATCTCCACCGTCTTGGTGTAATTGTGAATGTCAGAGCCTCACATCCTCTCTCTAATAGCTGGTCGTAGACCCCTCTCAAATCGTCGTGCTCCCAGTATCCCCGTCCAAACCATCTCCGGTGTGTACCATGATAACATCGAAAACCATGACTCGTACTGGAAGACCGTTATGCCTTCCTGCTCCAGACTCATGAACTCCTCTCTGTAGCGCTCCTTCGCAGAAATGGGAAAGTACTTCTCCCAGAACACTCGCTCAAACGCTGCCCACGTCGTGTTAACAGTGGTCTTAGCCCACTTCCACCACTCTCTCACCTCACCCCTCAGCTGATAAGTAGCCAAGCTCACCAGAAATCTTGTCTCGATGTGCAACGTGGAAAAGATGAGCACGATCATCTCGAACCAATCTGTCACGGCAATGGGGTCAGGCTACCAGAAAGAGTAAGAGGATCCATCTGTCGGAACTGTCTCATCGTAACTACCGCACGTGGCTCTGGGGCCTGGCTGCCTCCCCTTGCCGTTCCTACCATCGCCTCCATAGCTGCTAAGATCTGCTGTAGAACGTTCACTCCTTACACGGGTGCCTGTGGAACGTACGTCTCATCCTGCCTAACACGAGCCCCTCCCTCACTACTATTAGTATCATCGCCGACCCAACCAGGATCGCGAGCCCCACCCCGACCTTCTCCACGGTAGGGTAACATGGTCTATATGAAAGCCGAGGGAAGAAGAGCGTCAAGCAAGTCCTATGGCAGAATATCAAATCACGTACCACGTATCGGGACAGACTATTCGAGTGATAAGTCAATCCGTCTAACCCAATTGGTTTTCTCGTTAGAAAGAACGTCGGCCAAACGCTTTCCAAACTCGAACTCCAAACGAGTACCACGGGTTCCAAGGGCAAGACGAATCATCTGCAAGTCTAGTCCCCATGCCCATATAACACATATCATGCGCATATTTATCAAGCCACAAGCTAAAGCAGGAAAACCAAAACATGAATGCAACATGAAACAACCTTCTTGAGTAGTTTACCTATTCCCAAGGTTCCTAAGTATTCGAACCTAGAGCTCTGATACCAAGTTGTAACGCCCCAAACCCGACATAACCGAGAAATCCTAACCGATAACTCGGAAAAAACTGAAACCAAAATTCTATCGAATTAAATCTTAATAAAAGATTAGCCTTTTTTCTAAAAAATTCTTTCTGATAGTGAAACCCATCATTAATGTGTTCAAAAGCCCACTATTCATCCCCGAAGTTCATGTAAAAATCTCATTTTTGGCCTTCCAAAATAGGGATGACTACTCGAGCGAGGTATATACCGCTCAAGCGGTAACCTTGACGAGATTTTAACGAGTAAAAGTTCAAATTTTTCAAAAATGATCATTTTTACCTTTTTGCTTCGAAAATACCATTAACCAACTCAAACATGATTTCGTGGCTTAGTAAAACAAATAAATCCTTTTTCCACTTATAAGTATTGGCAAAATAGGGAAAAATTATATTTTCCAGAAAATCGTTATACTTGTCAAACATGCCTTTTCAGGCAAGAAGAAAACTAGCCAAACGAATCCCAATAAACCCACCCGGCACATCATCCTCACAACATACATCACATGTACTAACCAAAGCTGAAATAATTAAAATTCAGGACTCTGGGGCCATATAACCACAAACTTAAACATGCAAGCTACTAAAGCATAATCCGACTTAATACATAGAAACCCATGTCTAGTCAAGCTTATACATGTCTGGAAATAAGATGAACAACACAAAACATGGCATAAACTAAGCTATGCTCCTTCCGGCTCCCTCCCGAGTCTCCGTCTAGTCTGCCACCTCCTTCCCGAGATCACCTGCGTTGTTAGAGACAACGTGAGCCCATTGGCTCGTAGGGAACAAACTATGCAAGAACTAGGCATGCTGTATGAGAATGCCATGCGATATGAAAATGCAGTTTCTCTAAAAATAGATAAACCTATGGAATACAGGAAAATGATATAAGTTCTAAACATTGTATCGCATTATCAGATTTCTGTCAAATAGTTCTATAATCCTGGCATAAGTATCGCGACCTCGAAAGTCACCCGCTCATCAATAAGAGACTCCATGTCGGTCGTGACCCACTCGTCACTACGAGACCCCACGTCGGTCGTGACCCACTCATCGATACATGAATCCACGTCGGTCGTGACCCAGTCGTCAATACGAGAACCCACGTCGGTCGTGACCCACTCGTCGATACGAGAACCCACGTCGGTCGTGACCCACTCGTCAATACGAGAACCCACATTGGTCGTGACCCACTCGTCGATACGAGAACCCACGTCGGTCGGGACCCACTCGTCCATACAGGAACCAAACCCGGTTTATACAAGACTTTAGCTACGGCTATCCATTTTACAAACTGAAAACACCAGCAAGTAGCACTCCTAGCCCATATCAAGGAAAAGCTGGCAAAGTTCTAAAATGAGAGTTTTAAGCCCGGTAAAACCCAATAGCTGCAAATCTTGCATATAACATAACATAGGCACAAAATTGCCTAAACTCAGATCTGAAAAGACAGGTCTCTCGTAATCATGCTCATAACCAACGAAAGCTAAAAGGTTTCCCAGAAAACTGGGCCCTGAGGCCCAAAACATGTAAACTAGCATAAAATAGGATAAAAGCCCGCATAACAGCTATAAATATACAAAACTAGCCTTACACACAACAGGGAAAGTTCATGAGTAGGTTGTTACCTACCTCGTAAGACTATCGAAAGTCCCTAGGGCCAAAACAAGGCTATCCAAAACTGTCAGAATCAAGATTTGGTCCGGTGGATACGCAGCCCTCAACACCGTGATCAACCGTGCAGGTCCAAAATCCAAGCACCTGCCTCCAGATCACCAAAAATCAAGCCTCTAGCTCTCAAAACTCGTATTTTAGAGAGAGAAAGATAAAAATATATATTTTTAGCTTATGGGAGAAGCTAACCCACGTCACTTATATAAGCTGACCGGCATAAGCACTCGTGCGAGCTTATTACCGCTCGAGCGGTAGTGGCCATTACTAACCCAGTCGAAACTTAAAAACTATGGCCCGTTCCTATCCCGAACGTCCTTAAACTTTGCTTAATGCTAGTAAATAAAATACCGAAGCCTACAAGACCAACAGCGTGATCACATGACCCCGAATCGTCAATAAACTTTAATTCTTTCTAAACTTTTAACGGGTTTCTCAAAAAACCAAACGAACACTGGTTCTGAATTAAAGTTTAAAACCGAAATGGTCCAAAATCTCCCAGTCCAAGGCTTCACAAAACTTACCGAAAGACGACATACGTGTAAAACAGGGTAAGGCCCTTACAGAGCAATCACGATAATATGACTTGCACCACATGTCACCATACTACACACCAACTCATATAGAGGTGCAATGAACCATCCTAAAAATCACCAGAAGAAAGGGGCACTACACTCCCAAGAATCTTCAACGAAACACCGGTTTACACTAAAACTATATCTTCTAAAAGGCCAAAGAGGCACAATACTCAACCCCACTGGATAAACACAACACTTAAGACAAGGAAACTAGGTTCAACCACTCACCACTCCTACGGTCTCATGATACCACGAACGAAAGAATGACGTCACCAACAACAAAAAAGCAGCCTATTACTAACGATAGTCCTCGCAATGATAAGATAAGGATGACACTAGAGATGCAATAGCTGAGAAGATAGCACCGAAAGGCTAAAAGACAAGGGATACACCTTACTATATCGAGAACTAACCATCAAACGGGCATGCACCGTTCGCTCAAACAACCAACCATCACACATCAAACTTGAAAACAATAGAAGATTCAACATAGTTTGAAGCTATCCAAGGTCAAACACTTAACCAAGCAAATGCTTCCACTCATCAACCATATACCATCAAGGCACAAACATACAACTACTTACTCACCCAATGTAGTCACATGAGACCGCACGACCCAAAACCTCGCTCGACCTCATTAGCACTCCCGCAAGAAAAAGCTTCTTGAAAACCATAACCTTTAGACATCCTTGCCAAAACTCCTTTCTAGTATACAGGATTCCCACATCTTGGTCTGAGCAACCACCTCGGCCATAACTATTCTAGCAGCAAAGGACTCCCAAACTCAAGCTCTTCATAACCAACATGCAAACACTATCCTTATAAGAATCATACACTTATGTCTGACAATCTTAAATCTTCTTCTAAAAGGATACATGTAACATGAACCATAACACTAAATGATAGCGAAACATCACTCAAGAAACTTAGAAGGGCTATAAGAAACTCGAAACATAAAAAATCCCATCTAAAAAAATAACACACAAACCTCACCACAACAACATTAAGGGTACCACAAACCCAAACCATTCAAAACCTACGCTATGAACCAACAAGCAACCAACAGCCTACAACTCCACTCGAGGAAGACTACCAACCCATCCATGGGTCACTTCTATGAAGCACACCCAAACATTCACACCCAGAGGATGAAAAAATGAACTGTCACTAAGTGCTATGAAGAAACATACACGAACTCATGCTGCTATGTTGGCTCGTACTCACAAAGCATCATCCCAATGGCGCCATAAAGCATCACTCTAAAGAAATTTACTTCTCCTCGCAACCAAGGCTTTAAACCATTCGATACAAAGTGTTGCTCTTGAATGTCAAACTCTCCGAAGAGACCCAACAAGACCATCCAAAACAACCACTAATGTCAGGCTTACTAATCATCACTTATTCGTCCCTAAACATCACCGTACAAAACTTCCTCGATCACTTGTGATACACACATCATCAATGACACCAAACCCGCAACCTAAGTGTCACTTGGACACACTCACGACTATCAAACTAATCCTACTCGAGCAATACCCACTATTAGGTCAATGGTCCACCTTAAGTACACACAAGGTACCATGCTAAATAATAAGGAGGATACGAAGAATGCTTTAGCATAACCATGCCCCTGCATCGCCAGTATCTACCACGAACTGCCTACTCCTAACATACCTGAAGAACATCACAAAGGGATCCTCACTACTCCAAATGATGACATGATAACCTAAACAACACTGCCAAAACATCAATCACCTCTATCTATCAAGAGAACACTACACTACCCAATGTGCCCTCATAACACAACCGTGGCACTCGTATATACTTGCAACATCTACCGTACCCATTCATCACCTGGAAATGGGCACCTTAACGACCATATTGCCACGTAAAAAAAAAACCAACACAACTTGCTTCTTGACTCCCTAAAATGATGTGCCTAAGCAATTGCTAAAAGGGAGAAAACATCTCACGTTATAACCTCCAAATCGTCAAAACAACTTCTAAACCCATGTGATCATCACATGTGGAAAACTGGAAAGACTTTGAATCATAAGATACCTGGCTAAAACCATGCTAACACACTGATAGTACTATCTCAGGCCTCAACCTCATCCTAGCACACCTAGGTTCTTGTTACATCATGGTCTCTCGGAAGGATCCCTAACTATGAAAGCAACACATGACTTTTTTTTTATAAACCCCAAATAACTAAACATATGGCATCTAAACGGTAGCGCGGTTACCACACACATGCTAAGATCTAAAAACCCATCAACTTCTAATCGATCCTTACAACCTAGACCTAACTCGCAAACTCAAATGGAGGCAAAATTACAACACGTGTTCCAAGAATAACGTATAATCCTCAAACTTGATATCAATGACAACACATCGTCACAATGGCCACCAAGGGCATCTTACATAACTAGGAATGTCTCCCAAACCTAACCTCCATCTTCAAGAGTTAACATCACATCACATTGTATCCCCAGCCTCCTGTTCACTACATTCCCATTCGCATTGCACTTAGGTATCATGTTATAGTACATACGCACTCGGTAGTACATGACTAATGATGTAAAAGACGAGTCACAACAATACATGGCTCATAATATAACATGACTCAAGATGTACAAACCACTACATCTCTTAAGACCTCATCAAGTAACTACCCTAACACATAGCTTTCACAACATCTGTAACATCCTAACTTTGAATATTAACTTAAACATATGAATGAAAACTAAGAATATGAGAAACCAACCAAAATCCCAAGTTAAAGCCTTGATTTTTTATGGAAACCCTTTGTTTTTAAAGTAAATTAAAAGCTTGTGTTAAACCACCTTTGTAGGGACCAAAGTGTACCAAAATCATATTTTACGGTGTTAAAAAGATGCCTAAAACTAGCCCCAAAACTCAAGTTTTCAAAACAAAAATTCAATGTTTTGAAAATCCTAGCGGACTGCTCGAGCGGTCTCAAATTAAACAAGACCACCGCTCGAGCGATCGTCTGGCCAAGTCAACCCCAAGAAAATGTTCCAAAAATTTTCGAAGTGTTTGGATTTTTTGGGAATAAAAGCTTATTTTGGTCCCCAATCATCATGTAACATATCACTTTCAGATAATTTATTAATTAATGTAATAAACATCTCAAAGATTCGTTAACTAAACTCAAGTTCACTCATTAAACCAAAACCCTAAGGAGAACCGTCGCTTTTCTAAGAAAGGTTTACAATTCTATAAGTTTTTACCTTTTATAAAACCCTATTAAAGGCCTTTGCTCCTTCAACCTAAACCTTACCCAAATAATATTTAAAGAATCATAAAAGATCCAACCAAAGTCTCAAACTCAAACCAAAAATCACAATGTTTTTCAAAAATTAGTGGGCTGATACAGCACACACCTCTCGAGCGGACCTACCTACCGCTCGAGTGGGCCTAGCCGCCGCTCGAGCGAACCTAATCAGAAAATGACTATTAAGCCTAAAAATAGCAATGCGTTTTTAATCCCAAAACCTATTTTGTTGCTTCATTTAACACAATATAGAGTAAACTAGAATGAGAAGGTAGTTTGCTAGCCTTGCAAATTAGTTTTGATAAGTTTTCTAGCTCTGAAAGTAAGTCAAAACCGTAAAAATGTCTAATTTTTCAACAACTTTCAAACTACCGGGTTTACTTCTCAAATCCTCGTTTCATGCAAAACCAACCAAAACTATACAGTACTACCCTAGTAGTACCCTAAGGAATGTTGAACCTAATAAAATAAGCTTTTGAGATGTGGTTTGCAATATCATCAAAACATGAGGTAAATTACAAAAAAAAAAAAAGGGTTCCAAAATTCATTTTCTCCCCAAATGCTTAAGTGTTCACAACAACATCCTTGGTAACAAATAGGTGTTCAAACCATGTTAAGTAACCTAAAACCATCCTCATCTCATACAGGTAAGCTCTAACATGATAATAAACCTGAATTCCCAATGAGTCTCACCAAGCATGCAAAACATGAGAGGGACCTCGAGGCCACACATCTACCTTTATCCATACTAGGATAAGGTCAAAAGTATAATGCATTCTTATATCACGTGTAGAAAGTATATAATAGTCTCATCTACCAGACAAAGTCAGATAGGGTAAAGATGTCACTGTGCACGAAAGTCCTGCAACCTCGTGTCGGGAATGCACTAAAGTATCACCTACTAGTCTACCACCTCTTTGTCGCTATTACCTAAAATGTTGTTATAAAACAGTTTGAGCCCAAGACTCGTAGGATATATGATAACGAATGAGTGCATGAACAGTATAAAATGATGAATATGTAAAATAATAATAATAATAATAATAATAATAATAATAATAATAAAGCATATAAAGAAAGCTACCGTCTCAACGGTACTATCTCAACAAGTCTCTCATTTATAGCCCAAAACCGAGGGCTAAGCACACCTTTTTGCCTAAACCCCATTTACAGAATAAGTCCGGAGGATAGGCATTCCTCTTCACCATTTATGGCCCGAAGCCGAGGGCTAAGCATATCTGTGTTGGAGCCAACGGCGGAAGCGTTTTAAAAAAACATTTTTGATGTGCATTTTTCACGAAAACTAACATGCAAATAGTCAATGGACAGAAGCTATACCCAACGAGATTTGCTGAAAAATCTCTAAGTGTTCCACGTAAACATTGAGACGACAACACGATCTTCTCACATATAATCCTCGCACGTCTCGACTCCGGCCTGTGGGCATCGATCCTGTAAGGACCTGAACCCAGATTATACGTGCGACATCGTTAGACACATTTTGGGCAACCTTGGACCGGGTGCCCGTGGACCGTTTCAAGTTTTAAGTTTTAATTCGAACCGGGTTCGTTTGGTTTTTCTGAGAAACCGGTTAAAAGTTTTTAAAGAATTAATGTTTAATGTCGATTGTGAGTCTGGTGTTTGCGCTGTTTACTTTGTTAGCTCCATAATATTTTT
>JAULLG010445310.1:0-11308 GCA_035668355.1 Sarracenia leucophylla
ACTTTCATGATACTTTTAGTCCAGTTGCAAAACATCCCACAATTCGCATTATTTTGTCTCTAGCCTTGCAATTTAAATGGACTATTAAGCAGCTAGATATTTCTAATGCTTTCCTTCATGGAGTTTTAGAGGATGAGGTCTATATGGCCCAACCTCCTGCTTTTCAGCATCCGGATTATCCTACACATGTTTGCAAGCTCAAAAAGGCAATTTATGGCCTCAAACAGGCCCATCGGGCATGGTATTCTACCTTTTCCCGTTTTCTTCTCCAACAAGGCTTTTCCAATAGCTACAATGACACGTCTTTATTTGTCTACAAGTCTTCTTCTGTGATTACCATTCATGTGGTGTATGTTGACGATATTTTACTTACGGGCAATGATTCTTCTCATATAGCTTCACTTCTTACTCAAATGCATTCTACCTTTTCCATGAAGGAGCTGGGTAATGTTTCATATTTTCTTGGTATTTCGGTTTCTACCTCTTCTTATGGATTCTTTCTAAGTCAGAAAAAATATGCTATGGATCTTCTCAATAAAGCTGGACTTACAAACTGTAAAGCTGCTCCTACTCCTCAATCCATCAAAACTCCTTCTTCCCCTGATGATTTATTACCTTTTGATAATCCTACATTTTACCGAAGTATAGTGGGAGGGTTACAATATCTTACTATCACTAGACCTGAGATTTCCTTTAGTGTAAACCAAGTTTGTCAACATATGCATTCTCCCACCAATGGTCATTTCAAAGTTGTGAAAATAATTCTTCGATATATTCAGGGTACCCTTACTCATGGTCTTCGATTTCAGCCCAATTTATTCGAGCTTTCAGCTTTTTCTGATTCGGATTGGGCAGGGGATTTGAATGATAGGCGCTCTACTACTGGTTTTTGTGTTTATCTTGGGTCCAACCTTATTTCTTGGACTGCCAAGAAACAATCCGTAGTTTCTAGATTCTCTGCTGAAGCTGAATATAGGGCATTGGCAGCAGTAACTGCAGATTTGGTGTGGCTGCGTATGCTTCTAAAAGATTTACATGTTTCTTCTCCGTCACCTATTATTTGGTGTGATAACACCTCAGCCATATCATTAGCCACAAATCCTGTGTTCCATGCTCGGTCCAAACACATAGAAGTAGACTGTCATTTTGTTCGGGACAAAGTGGTTAACAAATAATTGGAGCTTCGTCATATCTCTACACTTGACCAAGTTGCTGATATCTTCACCAAACCGCTGTCCATTTCCAGGTTTTTTTATCTTCGTGACAAGCTCATGGTAGTCAAGACCCCACCATGATCTTGAGGGGGGCTGATAACAGAATATATAAGTCTGCTATTACTGTAGTTAAAATGTTACTGCTGTAGTTATAAGTTGGTTGTTACCGTGGTTAGTTTACTCTTATCATATCTTGTAATTAGATATATTGTTTTGTTGCGTACAGCCTCGGTCTGTTAATGAGAATTACACTTTCACTTTTATCTCTCTCTCGATCTCTTCAATAACATATACAACCACTATTATCACCACCATCACTCCCAAATGTTGTTAATGAACATAATTTTATTATGACTAATAACATAAAATTATGTTAGCACTTTAATAAAATAAATAAAAGCTAAGAGAACAGTATTTGTAAGAACTTAATGAGATTTGCTGGCAAAATACGGTGACATTTTGCATTTCAGATTGTGATAATTTTCATTATTAGCATATTTTCTCTTAATTATTTTTAATTCTTAATTTTCATAATATTTAGATCAATGTCTATATTAATATTTATCAATACATAAACTGATACTATTTATATTGATCGACACGTGTTGGTATCATATTATGGATATCACATGTTATTGCCAATTGATTAATTAAATTTTAAATGAAACATATCAAATATGTACCTGCGTTTGTTGTGGCTTGAATATTTTTCTTTCTTGTGACTTCTGATTTTATCAAAGGTGAGAACTTTGGTGGAGATGACATCAACTTTGGTGATGATGGTGATGATGGTGGTAATGAAAAAGGAAATGAGGAGAGAGAAAAGGATGGGTTCACATGCCCTCTTAGGCTGGATTCTAACTCCATTACCGAACTAAACTCTAAAGTTGACAAAAATTTCTACTCTGTCGCCAGTAAGCAAATGCCTCCGACTTATGTCTTGATCCGTCTTATCTTAACCATGGTTTGGCGTAAGGTTATTCGAAACCCCAACATACATTCTAGCGTTATTGGCCTAGTTTGGTCTCTCATTGCATTCCGGTGAGCTAGTCATATATTTTAAAAAAAAATTCCTCATATTTGTTCTTCATATTTTTTTATAAAAAAACTAAATTTTTTAAAAACCAAGTTTTAGGCATTCCAAATAGAAAATTTGTTTTATTTTAATTATATTATTTTAAATCTTCATATTTAAATTGCAGGTGGCATGTGGTTATGCCAAAAATAATAGAGAACTCAATCTCTATAATATCAAATACTGGTCTTGGAATGGCTATGTTCAGTTTAGGTGAGTATTTAAATATTTTTCAGTTGTTTTCTTTTTTGGTGGTCTCCAAGGACTGAATCTGAAAATGTCATTGGTGGAGGTCAACACATGCACATAAAAAATTATGGTGGTTTTTACCATATACCAATAGCAACTATGTATTGTTTAATCTATCATTTTTAATTCATTCGATTAGTCTATATAATTTTAATAATAAAAAGAAATAACAAGTATGAACTTTTTTGTTTGTGTTTAATCACCAATTTCTATACGTGAACGGAAGAATATCTATGCACACACCAAATAGAAAAATCATACAACGATATATTTGGTTTGGTATAACTTGCCTACATCAATAGGTGAGCGATAATTCACTATTACCGTAGAATGTACAATCACATAATTAAAAATACCCTAAAACCTAACACTCGTAACCCGAGCCTTGAAACAATCCTCATTTCCCGCTCAACGTTCACCCTAGTACCCTCGGTATTTTTTTTAATCTCTACCTACATCTATATCTTTTTAATTTAAATCTTCAAAAAATTAGAATTATATGGTCTTATTTATAGAAAAATCCTATAACATTAATTAGCTCCTATATAATTATAAAACCTTACACATATTTGACTTCTTATGGATTCAAGACTTCTAGCCAGTTGGAATACATGTAAATAAAATACTAATTATATGTATCCACCGAATTCAAGACACACCAACAACCTCCACATTAGCTTCAATTCTACAAACCATCCCCAACATAACCATTGTTGATGTCAATTTTGTCGTTGTCGTCAAACTGTTACACTCAAACTAGCATAGCCTACAAATCTACATTGAGATGCATGATACTTATTCGTCGAAGTGTCCATCGGAACTCCACTTATTCATCAGGTATATTAGTTCCCAATAATCTGTCAAATCAAAAAATCATTGTCTGATCTGACTTTACTTGTAATAAATCTTGATTTTTTAGTGCATCACCTTTTTCCTTGCCTTCCGTATCAAGTCGTTGCTTTTTTTCCTCTTCTTTTTGTGTGCTCTTTGATCTATAAGGACCAAAATCACAAAATAATACATATGCTTTGATGTCTCATCGTAGCTTCTTTGATTTAGCTCTACATATAACTATAGAGTCCTATTTACAGATAAACCTTAAAACCCTAGCCCCCATATAATTATAAAAGTCTGCACATTGATGATTCTAGCTCAGTCCAAATATATGTAAATAAAATATTAATTATATAGGTCTTATAGAATATAAGATACTCACCCAACAATCGACACAATCGGTTGGGATTTAAAATAAATTCCCAAACTCAAACAATTACACAACCATGCATACACTCCTTATTCCAGTCCTTCCGAATATCACAAGTTGGTTGGCTCTCTTTAATAACTTACTATTACAAGGCTAGATATTGTCTTTGATGTGAATACTGCTTGTCAATACATGCATTTCCCTTTTGGGAAATACATGCTAGAGAAAATGAAAGAAGATAGAGCCTCTCTCTCTCTCTCTCTAACTTTCCCTTTTTGGGTGAGGTGGGTTTCCTTTCTCGGTAAGGTGTTGGAGTGAGCTTTGTGCACAGAGGTCCGATGATCGAGCACGGAGGAGCATTGATCGAGCTAAGAGAGACAAGAACCGAGCATGAAGGACAACAGATCAAACAAGAAGAAGCAAGGGCTGAGCTCGGAGGTGCAATAATCCAGTATCATCTCATAAGAATCCACAAGAGGTCCAGAGAAGAATCAACCCCCAAACTCATCAATTCTTTCACTACAGTAGTGTTGACTAGAGCTACTAGGGGTTCTAAAATGGTGATCTCTCATGGAAGGGCACAAAGAGGGAAGACCGTCGAAGAGGGAGAGGCCAACTTCAAGGTTCGGTGGGTAGAGCGATGTAGAGGCAAGTAACCCTTGAGGTTGGGTTCACACTACTCAAGCTCAAGGAACTTAGGGAAGACATTGGAGGATCGAGGTAATGAAGTGAATCTAGTAATTAGGGGATTAATGCAAAGCAAAGTTTTGGGGGCAAATGAGGGAGAAGCTTGAAGAAGGTCATACACATCCTTCATGGACCAACTACTTGAAAAGATACACAAAAAATGGCTCAAGAGGTTGTTCAACTAGTGCGGCACCATTGTTGAAGTCTTTATCCCAGTAAAAAGAAGGAAACTTAGCAACTCCAAGTTCAGGTTCGTAAGGTTCACTAATGAGAGAGTTGTGTTCAAATCTATATACATGTACAATGTGATATAGTTTCTGAATAAGAAGTTGGTAGTGAGGAAGGCATGAGAAGGTGACAAGGGAGGAGTTCAGGTCAAAAGAGGATTTGGGGTGGATCCCCCTAACATAAGAAGGAACACATATAGAGGTTGTCAACAGGCCTTCGATATGAGGATGAAACAACCCACAATTGGGGAATATATAGGTGATAGGAAGAATGTGACCATTGATGCTAATGAAATAGATGAAGGGTGGATCAAGGACAGTCTAGTGGGGATTGTAAAGGAGAACATCCTTATTTGGTCCATTCAGAGAGCCATGGAGTTTGATGGGGTTGAGTAACATTAAGATCAGGGCTCTGGGGAAGAATAAAGTCCTGATTTCTTTCTTAGGATTAGAGGAAAAGCAAGTCTACATGGATTCGGGTAGGGACTGGCAGGGATTTTGGTTTGAGGCCCTCTATGAATGGTACTACAGGGAGTCCAACACCTCAAGGGAGGTATGGGTTCATATCATAAGGGTACCATTGTATGTATGGAACAAAGACATGTTTGAGAGGCTTGAGGCCATTTGGGGTGAGGTGATTGAAGTGGACAATCAAACAAGCAGCCGAAGTGAATTAGAAACTGGGAAGGTGTGCTTCACCACTATTGAACCAAAAAATATAGATGGGAGCTACCAACTTAGAGTGGGAAGAGTGCTAAATCTCATTATGTGCATAGAAATGGGTTGCTCAACATCTTCCCCAAAAACCTGCAAAATGAGCTAGGAGGATAAGGTTCATCTAAGGCCAAACCTATTATGCCTATGGGGGTAGTCATGGGTGAGGAAGCTGTGAGGAATGAAGATGGTGAAATTTTAGAACACATAGCAAATGAGATGCTGGTTGCAGGTTAGTGTGGCTATTAGGACAAGGATATGGGAGAGCATAAAGACTATGAGTTGATCAGCAGGGTAGAGGAGTCTGATAAAGGCTCATATTCCAATAATTCGAATAATAGAGCTTTTAAGGAAAGCTTAGACAATGAAATAAGAGGGGATCAGGCTCAAGGAGATGGGCCAGTTATAGAAAGTTAGAATTAGGATGGGGAAGTAGGTACAAATATGGAAAGTCATAGCAAGGGAGGACATAAAGGTATAGATGTATACCTTAAAAGAGGGAAGTCTCCTTTGTCCATAAGACAAGAGCAGTCCTATAAACCTGGCTCTAAAGGCTCATGGCATGAAGAAGGGAAGCTTACTTGCCACAGTCCAAAGCTGTACCAGTCACAGGTGGTCAAAAATGGATGCAATAGTAGAAAAAAGAAGCTACTAGCTAAATTGGGTCTGGTTAGCTACAAGCCAGGGAAACCAAGGGTAAGAAGAGAAGATAATGAAAGATCAAAAGCCAATATGTGCAGGTCTACAAAATTTCATCCTTATCAACACAAGACATAGTGAATAAGAATTCTATCATGAGAAAGAAGGCTGAACATGTCCTAAAGATAGGAAAACTCATAGGCTTAGACTTTGAAGGTAATGAGGAATAAGCAATGACTATTGTGCTGAGCCTTGAGGAAGCAGATGCAATATTAATAAGAGAGGGGATTGCTACTTGAAGAGGATGAGAATTTTATCCTGCAATGCCCGAGGTATAGGTAAGAGGGAGAAAATGAGAATGGTGAGGAAATTTATCAAGAGTATGAGAATTCAGATGGTGTTTTTGTAAGAAACCAAGTGCACTAACAGCACTCTTGCCATTGTAAGAGCTATGTGAGGAGGAGACGAATGTGGAGCCTACAGGAAACTTAGGTGGCCTATTATGAATTTGGGAAAGCTCTTTTTTCGTGGCTAATCAGATGGTATTGGATAGCAACTTTATTATCCTTCAAGGAGTAATGGAGGGTGGTATATCATGTGTACTTGGCAACATGTATGGGCTAAGGACTCACCAGGAGAGGATAGAGGTTTGGCTCAAGATGAGCACCCTAAGGGAGAGCCTCATGGGTCCTTGGTACCTAGGAGGTGATTTTAATGAGATCAAGACTATTGGGGAAAGAATACCATGTCCTAGACCTAATGGTGGCATGAAAACCTTTGAGGATTGGATACTTTCCATGTAATTAGTGGATTTACCCATGCTAGAGAGACTATTCACCTAGTCAAACATGCAATCTTCTCCTACTTAGACTAGATTGGATAGGTTCTTTATTAGTCATGAATGGTCTGCTCTTTTCAAGCTACAATAATAGGGCCTTCCTAGGTCATTGTCTGACCATAGTGCAATGATCAATTGGATTAGGGTCATACTCCGTTCAGGATGCTTAATACTTGGTTGGGGGTGAAATCATTCAAGGAGCTGGTGTGTCAAAACTGGTGTATAGAAGTGAAAGAAGGATGGGCTGCGTACAGATTGCAAGTCAAACTCAAAAGGCTGAAGGGTGGAATTAAACTATGGAATTCAGAAGTTTTTGGAAACATTGGGAATTCTATAACTGCTATCGAGGAGCAAATCAACTCTCTTAAGAGAGCTCAGGAAAACAATGTCAATTATAATACTCAAAACAAATGTTTGAAGGGCCTAAGAGCAGATTTGTGGGCACTATTTAGGAGATAAGAGAGTTTGTGGAGGCAAACTGTCACACCCTGACCTTCTTTGACTAGTCTACTTGCATGTGTTGACTTCAGTAGATCTAGAGTTAGAATTAACACCTTATAAAACTAAGGCTTTTCACACTCACATGATTTACTTTCCTCTACAAAACTTAAAATTATCCTCAAACTTAAGAGTATAAGTTTAAAATTCAACTTTCAGGCTTTAGTAAAATAAAACCCTTCAAAGACATTACTTGGCTACCATCATCATAAACCATACTAAAAGTCTCGAAACATGCTTCCAAAGCTTATATATATAACCCGATTATCACTATCGTCTCCAACAACATACCATAAAACAATTAGAATGGTCAGAACTCATACTAAAATGAGTAAATGAGAAATCTCAAATTTCTTACCTTTAAAGTGAGAAAATGTGTAAACAGAGTTATAAAAGAAAATGTATATATATTTTGTTGGGATTTTTCCACCTTCAACAATATCCTAAGTGCGAAACCATTCTAACAATTTGAAATCATACTTCTATACTACAATGGTAATAAATACATTCATGTTCTAAAACACAATCAACAACTTATTTTAAATCCATTCAACAAATAATCCAACAGGTTCAAGATTTATTATACTTCAAGTCTACACAATTCAACTACCAAAGTCCCCACTAATGCATGCATAATATGGTAAAAGGCCTTATGGACTTACAGGTCCTCTAAATGAAGGAAAATAAATCAGAAAAAAAAAAACATAAATGAATCAAAGAACCTGTCTACTGAATATTACTGAAACAACTACAATGGAATATAACTCAAAACCCCTGAATCCCTCATCGTCAGTGATGGGGGAGGAAGTCTTGACAGCTCTACTACTCTGCTATGACCTTACCTGTATCACCTGGGGTATTTTTTTTAAAAAGAAAATAAAAACAACACTATGAGACGGCGCTCATAGAAAAATGATAAACCATAAAAACACAAGTGTTGTATATGACAGGTTATGCAATAGTGATAAAAACACAAGATATACTTCAACAATAAAAGGA
Source organism: Sarracenia leucophylla (assembly GCA_035668355.1). Taxonomy (NCBI): domain Eukaryota; kingdom Viridiplantae; phylum Streptophyta; class Magnoliopsida; order Ericales; family Sarraceniaceae; genus Sarracenia; species Sarracenia leucophylla. The sequence continues at coordinate 8,345 of JAULLG010445310.1, forward strand.
CTGCAATTCTTTCATGAAAAGTTACCACGCATAACTATTTGTCAAAAATAACTTTCTACTTCTCTTCTCACTTCATCCAGACACAGATGAACCTACACAACTTCTTAACATGCAAATAACTAAGCTTCACATTATTAATTTAAACCAAAAAATATAACTTCATAATTTTGATTCTCGAGGTGCCGTCCCCGCTTATGGATGGGCTATCCAGTAACTTCTAGCTTACGAAGAGCTAATTACTTCATCCCCGCTTAATGAACGGGACGTCCGATAGCTCACAAGAAACAAATAATTTCGTCCCTGCTTAAAGGATGAGCCGTCCTTAAACTTCTCAACACCTTCACATATAACAAGTCACAAAATGAACTTTGATTCCACAACATCAACTCATTTATTGAAGTTACAAATAGAACTTTGATTTACACTTCTATTTAATTTCTTCATACGTTTCAAATCATAACTTCTATGCATTTATTCATACACTTCCATTAAAGTTCAAAATCAACTTCTAAAGGGTTCAATTACTCTCCTAATCATGTCAATATCCACTTCTAGAGGGTTCAATTACATACAAATACATTAAATTTGATGTTAAGAAAATAAAATAACTTTTTTCCCAAATTGGAGAGAAAACCCCTAACTCTCAATACTCTCTAAATCATGCAATATCCACTTCTAGAGAGTTCAATTACATACAAAAACATTTAATTTAATGTTATGAAATAAAATAACTTTTTTCCCAAATTGTTGAGAAAACTCCATATCTTCAAACCCTAACCTTAAGGCTAGCATGGACCACATACATCTAGGCTATTAATTGACATGGTTAGATTGTTCTAGACACACTAGAGCCACAAAAACTTCATCAAATTCGGACAAACAATGAGTTAGGGTTTGGCCTCCCTTTGGTTTACATACAAAATCATCTCAAAACTTCGTATAATCTAAAATACTTCACATAAACGATCATGGGTTCAATGGGTATCAAGATTCATACCTCAATGTTGAAGAAAAGCTCCAAAATCTGTCTAAACCTGAGCCTTCATCTCTGCCATAACCTAAAATATGGTTTGATTCGGTGAAAACATGCAAAGGAGGGATAAGAGCTTGAATCTAAAGAAATAATCCATAGAAACTTACCAAACGGAGCCTAATCTTCAGTCCAAAAGCCTCCATATCACTCCTAGGTGCCGTCATGTTTGTCCTCTGAGTGTAGAGAGAGAGAGAGAGGGTTGAAGAAAATAACAAAAAACACAACTTAAAATGTGAAGTAACCTATTCTGTCAATAGGGGTTCGCTCGAGCGATGTTTGGGGTCACTCAAGCGGTCTCAGCATCAGCGACACTTTCTCCTGCTTTCTGTGATGCTTTATCCTTCTTTCAGCAACACTCAACAGCTTTAGCGACAGAAAAAAGGGCTATATCACTTATAAAACTTATCAAAATCATCTGAAACCAATGCACCAACGACTCCAAACATCACCCAACTTAACCCAATACCCTGGAATAATATTCCTAAGGTTCCAAAGCAAACAATACGATCATCGAACCCCAAGTTGATATTAAACTTTAATTCTTTTGAAACTTTTAGCCGATTTTACGAAAAACCAACTATACGATGGTTTGAATTAAAGCTTAATATCAAACCGGTCTATGATTCCAACACTCCCGGTTCACAGAAACCATCAAACGACATAGTCTTAAGAGATTACTAAATAAAATAAGGTCGGGCCCTTACAACATCCCCCACGAAAAAATGATTTCATCCCCGAAATCACCGTACCTCGAAGTGGGAATAAAATCTGGATACCTCTTCCGAACAAAGGATTCTCGCTCCCATTTTGCCTCGTCCTCACTGCGGTGCTATCACAGTACCATAACATATGACTAGGTTTTACCTCGTAATACCTGGTCTTTCATGTCTAGGATCTGTACTGGTCGCATCTCACTCGTGGTAACCTCCTCCATCCTCAAGTCTGACCAATCAAAAACATATGACGGTTCACATTCATATTTTCAAAGTATGGAAATGTGAAGGATATCGTGCACCAACGACTACAAAGACGGTGAAACTAGACAAACGCTGCTACCCCAACTCTTTTCTCAATCAAGGAGGGTCCGAAAATAGTCTCTTATCGAACCTCGTCAACCTTTCCACAAAAGAGCCACGGATGACATAGTCTTCTACCTCAAACCCCCAATAGTTGTTATCATCTATTCACATAATCTCTCTGATGGTTAAACACCAGAATCAACTACTAGCGAATGATCATTATCTCCTCGGTGATCTTTCTGACCTGCTCCAGCTCTAATCGAGCAGACTCGCGTATGACAACCCAATACATTGGTGACTCAACACGGTCTTCTACATAGAGTCCTAAAAAGTTACAATACGAGTACTCAGTCGATAGCTATTGTCATCGGAAAACTATGCCACTACGGCAACTACGCATTGCCATGTAAGCCATAAGGTACCTATGCGTCACCACCCATGTCATCACAGCAACTGTAACTTACCACCTATGCCAGAGGCTAAGGATCCTTCCCTGATCCTTAGACACTCAACACAAAAACCCTAATCAAGTCTTCCAATCTTGAAGCGACAGAAACAAACGATCGCACCAATGTACCTATGATAATAATCTGTATGGTGTACCCTGACTGGTCATACGCCTTAGAACACCACGCGATACACACAAACAAACTGGTACTCATGGCTAATGACCAACTTGCCAACACGCGGGAATCCCAAATCATATACCGAAGAGACTAAAGCTCTCAGCACAAAAGATCTCGCTGACATGCAACAGCCTCACAACTCCTCAAAACTACTCTCGCCACAAAGTCTTATCAATCCCCCATAAGTTCACAGCGTGGCTTTATGGTTTTACAGATATAAGACGTAACCTGTCATCCTACACCAAAGGTTGATCCAACATAAACACACAAGCTCTCGAGAACCTCA
>JAULLG010446414.1:0-11305 GCA_035668355.1 Sarracenia leucophylla
AACATGAGCTTTTATTAAATCCTTGACTTTTTGCTATACTTCTCAAATCCTGAAAATGATCTCAATATGCACAATTAGCTACATAGGTTTGTTATCATCAAAATGGATGTTGAAGCCTTGTTTGGCCAATATCTGGTGTTTTGATCTTCAAACTTTATGGCTTATATAAGCTTTGAAAGAAACTAGCTGTTGTAGACCAATCAATGCTTCAAAGCTTTCCATTTTTGCTCCAGATTTCAAAAAGCCCGCGCGAAAGTGTCGAACTTTTTCTCAGAAGTGTCGACACTTTTTCGGCTGTAGAGGATTGTGTCGAACTTTCCTCAAAGGTGTCAAACTTTGTTTGAACTGGAAAGTTGGAATGTGCTGACACTTTTCTCAAATGTGTCGACCTTACTTGGGCTCGAGAAGAGACAAAAGGCTCAGAACAAAAGTGTCGAACCTTCTGAGCTTTATGCCAAACTTTTGCTGGAGCAGTCATATTTGTGTCGAACCTTTCTTCAAATGTGTCGAGCTTTTGCTTCACTGGCTTCAGGTTGAACTTTGCCTTCTTTTGGTGAAAAGTGTTGAACTTAAACAGGAAAAGGTGTCGAACTTTTTATCGAAAAGTGTCAAACTTTTTCTTAGGTTCGAACCTTGGATCAGTGTTTCGAACTTTTTCCTTCCTTTAACATAAAGTGTCGAACCTTTTAACAAAAAGTGTCGAATTTTATTTTGCTGGATGAGATTTTCAACACTTGATCTTTTCAAAAAACTTTTCTGTAGGGGCTTTTATTTAGAATTTTTGTAATAAAATTTTATACTTCCAATACTTTAAATAGATTGAATTTAGTCCCTTAAAATCCTGAAAAACTTACTAAGATATAAATAAAACATTAATACCAACCAAATCAATTGGTTGTTATATGTCAAAACTAATGAAGGAACTTGATTGAATAACCCTTGGGCTAACAATCTCTCCATTTTTTACTATGATAACAATTGATTTGTTTATATAAGAGAGATAGGATAATCAACAAACTTCCCCTAAACATGTGCATATATATAAGAAAAGAAACAATATGCATTAATATAATGCGTATATGTTTTCAAATTCTAAAGTAGAGTGGGTTTACGAGGATTAACCCCGATCATTGGCCGTCATGAACTTTAGAATTAATCAACATATAAACATTAGATAAATGAATATGTGTTCTTGATATAGTTTAGGGATTGCATCAGAGAGATATAAAGAGAAAAAAAAATAGACAACAATATCGACAAAGAAAATATTTAAAGAAAATATTCTTTTATTCTCCCCCTAAGACAAGCAAACATATCACAAAGATTTGCATATGTATATTTCCGGGAACTAACATAGCTGCAAAGACAAAATCTGTTATGTCATGTTTTGAAAAACTAAATTACATACCAAGTAATCCAAGCAATCACACATATGGAAATTTAAAGGATTTGCATTTTCAATCACAAAACATGAAACACAAAAAAAATATATACACCAAGCAATCAAGTAATCCAAGCAATTAAGTTAAGGAATATGCATTTCATTTACAAAACATAACCATGGATCAAACTACATCACAAATCAATCATGTCTTCTCCCCCTTTGTCATAGCCAAAAAGAAGAGGGAGGACAAAATGGTAAACCATATCAGAGTTGTCATGAATACCATTAAACTAGACAAAAAAATGTACACCAAAGTCAAGAGTAGCCAAAGATAAGAAGAAAGATAAAAAATTAGGGTTGTGAAGCCTCTCCTCCTTTCTGTACTTTCTTCAATCTTCTTCTTTTGAAGGTTATTGGAGGACTTTCTTCTTTAAAGGTGGGACCTTGAATGGATATTGGTTCATTAGAGGTTTCTTGATTGTGTTCATGGATAGGTTTTTGAGTTGGAGCTTGAGGTTGTTGTTGAGAGGAGGCATCTTGGGTGACAGGTTCTTGAGTAAAAACATGTGCATGTACTTAGGTAGAAGGAGATGGTTCTTGAATAGGAATAGGGTCAAGAATTTGGACATCTGGATCTTGAATAAGGGCTGAAGGTTAGTCTTTAGGTTATGGTTGGACAGTAGCAGGTTTAAGGATAGGGGTTGAAGGTTGTTCTTGAGATGGAATGTCTTGAGGTTGAAGGTTGAAACTTGCAAGCAATGTTTCGAATTTCAGATCAGCTGTCAACTTCATTTGGGCTAACCTTTCTGAGCTTATACTTCCTTGAATAGGAGATAAAGCTTTCTGATCTTGAGCTTGAGATCCTTCTTGAGACCTTCTAGCGACTCTTATAGTTTGTGTTTCCTTTCCTAAACTTGCCCTTGCCTAGAATTGAGATCGGGCAAGTGCTTGGATGTCTTTTTTTTTGTCCAGTAGCTGCACTAGTTTGAGCTAGTTATGGTGGTTCTCCTTGGGGTCTTGCAGCAACACCACCTTGGGATTGAGATTCTCCTTGTGTTCTTGCATCCATTCTCACAAGTGCTTGGTCAAGCCTGTCTTGAGCAAGTTTTTCCATGAAAGTTCTTAGGAACGAGTGAATGTTTGAAATTTCTTGGGAATTTCATTTTGTAGATTGAGACAGGAGGGCAATATCATGCTCTACTTTAGCTTGAAAGGCAGCTTGAGAGGCTTGTATGGAATCAAGTTTAGAAAGAATGAGGAATAAATCATTTGAAGTAGGAGCAGAGAAAGAGGATGGAATATCTGTAGCAGGAGGAGTTGGATTAATAGATGGTGGAACAGATGAAGATAGAGAAGCATCAGTGTTTTTGAGAGTTTGAGAAGGAGATTGATCAAGGATAGGATGAGTAGATACAACAGTAGCAGTGGAGGATACAATGGGAGCTTTACGACATGTGGTCTAAATGCCTTCCTGGTTCTTATATATGTGCATGCGATTTAGCGTTATAAGCCCATATAAGTTGGAATTACAAAGTGGAAAACCTTTTCATTTGACAAATCCACATTGAAACAACCAAACACCTTTGTCAAAAGCATGTCATGCACAAGGGCTGAGTGTCCATGACCATGAATGTGTAACATATGTGAAATGAATAGGTACCCCAGATTGAGACTTTTGTTGTTGATAGTACACCACATGATAAAAATATGGACTTTTGAAACCTCCCCAAATTTTCCCTTTTGAGGGGCAAAGATGTGGTTCACAGTGTGGTGGAGCATTCGCATTTCAATTTTCAAAGAATTTGCTTCCAAATTTATTAAAGGATCAATATTTTCATTTTCATAAATTGTTTTTACAAAATCATTGTGTGAAAAATCATTATGATCAATTCTCATAGGTTTTTAGATTAAAGATATGTCACCGTCAGGTATCTAAAGAATTTGATTCAAGAGTCGTGGGGTCAATTCTATGTCCACACTATTGACCCAAGTGGTAATGGTGATAGATGGAATTGAAGGCATCACAATATGAGAATATAATGATTTGAACATGGATGGATAGTGTGGGTCAGAGAATTTAAGGAATTTGTCCCACTTAAGAGTTGAAAACAATTGAGGGAAAAATCATGCCATTCAATTCAAAAAATTCAAAATCAATAGCTCGTCTAGAGATGATTTGTTTATCTATGAAAGATTTGGTATATTGAAGTAAAAAATCTGGGGATTTAAAAGATATGACCTCTTGAGCAGCTACATTGGGTTATGGAATCTCATATGTAGTCGTGGTTGGTTCTATAATCGAAATCCCTCCCCTGCACTTTCTCGTTGCAACCCTAGGGCTCGACGGCCCTACATCATCGTGCTTCTTCAATCCTTTACTTCTCACCATGTTTAGATGTTAAATAGAGACGATTCGAGAGAGGATTAAAAGAGTTTTGTGGTCGATTTTGAGAGGTATGAGGGTTTTCGTATAGGGAGAGAGAGAGAGAGAGAGAGAGAGAGAGAGAGAGGCACAAGAAAGAGAAATGAAAGATCAAACGGGTTCGTATCTATAATAGCATAAGGGTTCGAACTTTTGAATGAATGTGTCTAACTTTTTCTCAAATGGTTCAAACTTTTCTTAAAAATGTTTGAACTTCGTCCCTCAAAAGTGTCGACACTTTTTACAAAAGTGTCGAACTTTAGGTGCTGCACTTTTTCTCTCTCCACACTCGTCCATAAGTGTCGAACTTTTTCAAGAAAGTGTCGAACTTTTTACCAAACGGTTCAACACTTTTCTGGGGGTTTTAAAGACGTTGAATTTTTTAACAAAAAGTTCGACTCTTTCCTTCATATATCCTAAAAATAGGGGAAAACGGAGTATTGACATATCAAAGTAATAAATCTTCATATACTTATGCAAGAAATGTTCACCAATCAAATATCACATAAATTTGACATACCAAGACCATTACACAAGTCATTAAACCTATCCCCTTAAAGAGATTTAGTAAACATATCGGCAAGTTGATTATCCATATTAATAAACATTAATTCTATATCTCCTTTCTCTACATGATCTCTAATGAAATGGTATTTTATCTCAATATGTTTGCTCCTCGAATGTTGAATGAGATTCTTTGTCAAACATATGGCACTCGTATTATCACACACAATGGGAATGCAATCAAATGATAACTTACAATATTCTAGTTCCTGTTTTATATACAATTTTTGCACACCACAACTACCAGCAACCAAATATTCAGCTTCGGTCGTTGATAACACAGCTGAATTTTGCTTTTTTCTTGACCAAGAGACTATGGATTTTCCAAGGAAATGGCATGTTCCAAAGGTTACTCAACAATTCAAAAGTGTCTTGACTTGGATACCATAATCCTAGGTCTATTGTGCCTTTAAGTATCTTAGGATACGCCTAATGGAAAATAGATGGGATTCCTTGGGGCAAGCTTGAAAGCGTGTACACATGCATACACTAAACATTATGTCCAGTCTACTGGCAGTCAAGTATAGAAGACTTCCAATCATGACTCTATAAGTTTTTGTGTCAACATCTTTTCCTTTTTCATCATTATCGAGTTTAGTTGATATGCTCATGGGTGTACCAAAGGGTTTTGTATCTTTCATTTGAAAACGTTTCAAAAGGTCTTTTGTATACTTAGATTGATTTAAGAAAATTTCTTTTGGAGTTTGTTTGATTTGTAATCCTAAGAAAAAATTTAATTCACATATGAGACTCATCTCAAACTCTTGATGCATGCATTGGGTAATGTCCTCACACATAGACATGCAAGTGGAACCAAAAATAATGTTGTCGACATAGATTTGAACTACAAGAATATCATGATCCAAATGCTCAGTGAACAAGTTTGTGTCAATTTTTCCTCTATTGAAATTATTTTTCAAGTAAAAATCCACTCAACCATTCATACCAAGCTCTAGGAGATTATCTTAAACCGTAGAGTGCTTTTGTGAGATTGAAAACGTGATTTGGAAACTTTTGATTTTCAAAATCCGGAGGTTGTTTGACATAATATGCAAGTAACATGCGAATTGCTTCCATTCCAGCAACGTGAGCAAATGTCTCTTCATAATCAATGCCCTCTTCTTGATTGAATCCTTGGGATACTAGTATTGCTTTTTTCCTAGTAATGTTACCATGCTCATCTTTCTTTTACCTAAATACCCATTTTGTACCAATAATTGAATGGTCATTGGGTCTAGGGACAAGTGTCCAAACTTGGTTTTTAGGAATTGGCTTAGCTCCTCTTGCATAGCAAGAATCCAAGCTTCATCGCCAAGAGCATCTTCTCTACTACTAGGTTCAATGTGAGAGACATATGCAACATGAGAATGCCCGTTTTGTAATTTTGACCTAGTGGTTACTCCTTTAGTATGATCACCGAAGATTTGGTCCTTAGGATTATTGTGGACCAATCTCCAAGCATGAGGGAGTTAAGTGGATCCATTTGTTTGATTTTCACTCTCTTTTGGATCCTTTTGGTCTTCCTCCTTAGGCTTATCTTTGGGTTCATCCCCTTTTAGGTCAATTTTATTTACCCCATCTTCAATTAAGTTTAAATCATCAATTTGATCATCTATCCTTGAAAAGGGTTTAATTCATAAAATTCCACATGCATGAATTATTCTATAACTAAGGTTCTCTTATTGTATACCATATATGTCTTGCTAGTTATTGAATATCCTAAAAAGATAGCCTCATCACTTTTAGCATCAAATTTTCCTAGGTTAGTCTTATCGTTTAGCACATGGCACTTACAACCAAAAACACGAAAATATGCAATATTGGGCTTGCGCCCCATTCACAATTCATAGGGATTTTTATCCAAATATTTTCTAATAATAACCATATTCATCACATAGCAGGAAGTACTTATGGCTTCAACCCAAAAATATTGAGGTAGCCTATGTTCATTTAACATGATCCTAGCCATTTCTTGAAGGGATCTATTCTTACACTCAACTACTATGTTTTGTTGAGGGGTCCTAGGTGCGGGGAAGTTATGTGCAATACAGTGATCATCACAAAAATTTTCTATGTCTTTCTTTTCAAATTCTCTACTGTGATCGCTCCTAATACTCTTTATGTCATAACCTTTTTCATTTTGAATTCTAGGACAATGTTTAGCAAGATGTGTGTGTGTGCTTCATTTTTGTGAGCAAGAAATAACACCCAAGTAAATCTAGTGTAGTCATCAACAATCACAAATGCATATACTTTTCCTCCTAGACTTGCCACTCGAGTTGGACCAAAAAGATCCATTTGAAGAAGTTCCAATGGTTTAGAGGTGGAAACATGCTTTTTATTTTTAAAAGAGGATTTCTATTGTTTGCCTAATTGGAAAGCATCACAAATCTAGTTTTTTCTAAAATTTGTTTTTGGTAATCCTTTTATTAAATCCTTTTTAGAGAGTTTAGAAATTAAATCCATGCTAGTGTGTCCTAATCTTCTGTGCCATAGCCAACTTTCTTCTTAATGGGAAATAAAACATTTTATATTTTGTTGTGACAAGTCATCTGGATTAATAGTGTACACATTATGATTCATATGAGCTACAAATGCAATATACTCATCATGCTTAACAATATACTTATTTTCAGCAAAAGATACATTGAAACCACTATCACACAATTGAGTAATGCTCAATAAATTATGCTTCAAACTATCTACAAGTAATACATTTTTGATATATAGGGAAGAAGGGTTACCTATGTGTCCAATCCGAATCACCTTGCCCTTTTTGTTATCTCCAAAGGTGACATACTCTCCGTCTTTGGTCTTCAAGCAAGTTAAGAAACTTGCATTTCTCGTCATGTGCCTAGGGCATCCGCTATCTAGGAACCACTTATCCTTGGTAGTAACCACCTGCAAAGAAGTTAGGTGGAGCAAAAGTTGGTACCCAATTTATCTTGGGTTCATATGGGTTAGGATAGAGGCTCATGTGTTGTGTATAAGGATGCATATGTGGGAATTATGCAACAAAGAACTTATGTGCAGCACGGTAAGGTCTGTGTTGTAGCCTCCTGTGAGGTGGCTGAGAGTGTACAAATGCCATAGAAGGCTTTGTGTTGACAGGTTTAGGTCTCTTAGGGATTTTAAGTGGAGATTCACCCTTTTTAACCCATACTTTGTTGGTTGGTTTATTTTCCTTTAGTCTTGAATTACATGAATGAATAACATGTCCCTATTTTCCACAGAAATCACATTTTAAAGCTTTGTTTTTTGTTTCTTTAACAAAATAATTTTGTAAAACGGTTTTATTTTCATGTGGGTTAAAACCCAAACCTTCTTTGTTAAATGTGCATATGGTACCAAGAATCATATCTAAGTATTTCTCTCCTTGAGTGGACTTAGTTACGATTTTTATTAAATCATCTATTTTTTGTTTTAACAAAACGTTTTCATTTTCAAAAGAATTTTCAATTTGGTTTTCATGCTTTTCATTTTCACTTTCCTAAACCTTTATTTTTAGATTCAAATCAGTGATTTCTTTCTTAAGGGACTTGTTTTTCATTTTCATATCTTTAAGGGCTCTTAGAGAATCTGTAATAGCTTCTTGAAGATCCTCAATAGATGGAACCTCATTATCACTATCACTAAAATCAGAAATAGTTACCTCACTGTCATTTGCTATAAGGCAAAGATTTGCTAGTTCTCCATCGCTTGATTAGTCCTCTCCTTTGTTGGAATCGGTGTCGTCCCAAGTGGCTTTCATAGCTTTCTTGGGAAATCTCTTCTTCTCCTTTTCTTTCTTCTCCTTCTTTAGCAGAGAGTAATCTGTTTGATGTGCCCTGGCTTGTGGCAATTGTAGCACGTCATTTCATCTTTTTTGTCCTTAGGATGTGGGTCTCCACGTGATTAACCCTTGCTTTGGCTGAACTTATTTCTTCCAAAAATTTTCTTCATCCTTAAGAGTCTTGCCATCTTCCTTGTGATAAGGGAAAGATCTTCCTCAGCATCATCTTCAGAGTTTTCTTCTTCAGAAATTTCAGCAGTGGACTTGAATGCCACCGTCTTCTTGGGCTTTGAGTCCTCCTCAACTCTTAATGTGAACTCATGGGTGATAAGGGAACCCAAGAGATCGCCAATCAGAAGAGTCATGAGGTCCTTTGCTTCCTCGTTAGCTATGACTTTGGACATCCACTCCTTTGGTAGTTACTTGAGAATTTTTCTTACAAGTTCCCTGTTCTGAAACTTCTACCAAGAGCTTTGAAATTTTTAATAATCAAATTGAGTCTAGTAAACATGTCAACCAATTTTTCATTTTCATGCATGCTAAACAGTTCATATTCCATAATAGGCATGTCTATCTTCTTATCCTTTACTTGGCTTGTTCCTTCATGTGTAATTCTTAGTGTATCTCATATTTGTTTTGCATTATCGCACCCTTGAATTTTGTTGAATTCATCAGGTCCTAGTGCACATCGTAGAAGATTCATGGCTTTTGCATTGATTTGTAAAATCTTCTAATCATCCTCGGTGTAGTCACTTTCTGGTTTGGGAGTGGTTACACCCTCTTCGGTGGTGGTAGAAGGTATGGTGGGTCCATTAACTATGACCCTCCAAGCAGCCATGTCAAAGTATTGAACAAAGCAAGTCATCCTACATTTCTAATATGTGTAGTTGGTTTCATTGAATAATGGAGGTCTATGGGCTGATTGGCCCTCAGGAAGGAAGTTGGTTTGGTTTTCCATAAATCTTTTACTATAGGTTGTTAAGCCTAATCAGTAGCACGAGACTCTAATACCAATTGTTGTCCCAAATATCAACCCAAATGGGGGGTGAATGGGTTGATTAGCATACTTTTAATATTTTTAATTTTCTTTTGAAGAACTAATTAATACACACAACAAGCTATATATATATATCTATAAACCAAAAAGTAAAGAAGAAAAGGATAGAGATACAATACAGAGATTTATAGTAGTTCGGTCCTTTTGACCTACGTCCACTCCCCAAGCACGTTGGGAATTTCAAATCCACTAATTCGATTATTGAATGGGCGAATCGAAGCCTCTTACAAACAGAAATGCTTCAGTGGGTAAAACATAACCTAATCTTCTAAGGCAAAGTGGAGCCTTTACAATGAAGAATGATAAGTAGTGATTGTGTTCTCCTTAATGAGAAGATTTACAATGAAAACCTCACAAACAAAGTCACTCACTCTATTCAATAAATGTACAATGAATGAGCTAGAGAGTACATGTAGCTAAGGACAAAAACCATAGAATAGTAAATGAGAACATTAATAGCAATGAATATCAGTAATGGTGTTTCCTCGTTGGTAGGTAGGGCTCAAATCAATGGAACAGTAATAGTTTGTATCTCTAGTGTATGATCTTCAAATATTATGGCTTATATAAGCCTTGAAAGAAACTAGCCATTGTAGACCAATTAATGCTTCAAATCTTTCAATTTTTGCCCCTGATTTCAAAAACCCCGTGCGAAAGTGTCGAACTTTTTCTAAGAAGTGTCGACACTTTGTTGGCTATAGAGGATTATGTCGAACTTTGTTTAAACTGGAATGTTGGAAAGTGTAGACACTTTTCTCAAATGTGTCGAACCTTATTTGGGTACGAGGAGAGATAAAAGCCTCTTAACAAAAGTGTCAAACCTTTTGAGCTTTGTGCCGAACTTTTGCTGGAGCAGTCATATTTGTGTCGAACCTTTCTTGAAATGTGTCGAACTTTTTCTTCAATTCCTTCTGATTGAACTTGTGCTTCCTTTTGAAAAGTGTCAAACTTGTACATGACAAGGTGTCGAACTTGATACAACAAAAAGTGTCAAACTTTTGGCTTAAAAGTGTCAAACTTTACTTCCCTTAGTAAAAGTGTCGAACCGTTTTCTAGGTTCGAACCTTGAGTACATGTTTCAAGCTTTTCATCCATTAATTGAAAGTGTCGAACTTTATAACTAAGAGTGTCGACCTTTTTCATGCTGGGAGAGATTTTCAACACTCGAACTTTTTCAAAACCTTTTATGTTGTAGCTTTGATTAAGGACTCTTTGTGATAAAATCTTATACTTCCAATACTTGAAATATATTGAATTTAGTGTTGGGATTGTATGCTAAAAGCCATGCTTTTATGTATCTTTTATCCCCAATCCTTGGCATATTAATGAGAAAATAATTGAGATGTATTGCATTCCCTGTGTCATACTTATTATGTGTATTATGTATGAATGCATAGTCTGTATATTTTTGTCTAGTATTTGACTCATCGCATGAAGCGGGGAAGATCAGGTCAAAGCTTCAGACAAAATATACAGATAGGCTCACAATTTCAATGGACCCAGATAATCCATTAGTACGGTTGTAACACACGTTCGAGTAGCTGGTCTTGGGTTGGTCAGACGGCTAGAATTCTGGTCTGGGAATTTGGTGTCCGAGCTCGATGTGTTAGTACACTTGGAGTGTATTGAGCAAGATCATTAAGATGATCAATTCTATACTGACTATATAATTGATCTACATCCTATATTATCATGGATTACATGTACTCTTAATCCCGACGGGATTGATCGAATCATGTTCAGGTAATGCACAGTGCTTTGAGTCACCAATGGCTGAGATTAGTATAGCAAGATCAATATGATAGGTGGGTTGGGTACTATCATTCTTTGATCGATGGTTGATAATCAACTGATAAAAACCACATCCGACTTAGGTTGAGGAGTTCCCCCACGTATGCTTTTCTTATAGGTTTGATGATGCCAAATCTTGCGAGTGGATCCATCGATCCGACATATCAAAAGGATAAGCGGTGCAAGTGCGAGGATAAGAGGATTATCGAACTGGGTTTTCACTAACCTAATTCAATTTTCAGGAATCCATATATTAAACATGGGGAGACTACAGTGCATTTGATAATTGGAAACTCGAGACACGAATTGAGTTTA
>JAULLG010447514.1:0-11299 GCA_035668355.1 Sarracenia leucophylla
CGATCTAATCCGTTGATTAAATCTTTTAATCCGATGGTCTCAGATAAAAGATCAAATCCTTAGCTTTTATGGAACCCTAATCGAGCCGTCGAAGACCCGATCCTCCTTTTTAGCCCCTGGGACACCGTCACAGCCTTGAATCACCGTTGGAACGCCGGAAAAAGCTAACGAAAAAATCCCAAACAGTCTCAATGTGTGCCAAAAATCCTGAAGTTGCTGCCTGCATGTTACTGCCAGTCTGCGCAACAATCTTTGAAGAATTTTTCGGACCTCTTTCCGTCGTCGCCCTGTAACCCAGCACCCGCCATTGGAAAGCTATCGAACTAAACTTAATGGGGTTGGAACATATCACTTCGGGATTGAATAAATGATGTAGTCGTCGCTGTTTTTCCTTCTTTTTCTCCATTTTCGAACCTCGTTCAACGTGGTCCATGTTACAAGATCGATCTAGAATATAGCATGAAAATAAATGTTACATCGTAGAAAATCTGTGCCCCACGTAGGAGGCGTACAACAAATCCTGATTTTAAAACCGTCGGAACACTTTCGGTTCTAAGCGATAAACAAAAAATAAATCCATTCATGCATACATACATTGAACCGGATCGTAACAACAATATCCTGCAAAATCGAGGTTAGCACATCGACTTTTCATGAAAAATGCACGATTGGCTCTAATACCATTGTTAGAGCCGGCGCAGCGGAAGTTTTAAAAAATTGTTTTGGATCGCGTTTTCACGAAAATCCTATGAGGATATCGAGAAGGATACAATTATACCGAATGAGATTTGTCAAAAAAAATATCTAACTTTCCATGTAACGGATGAGACCACTGCGATATCTTCTCGCGTATCACCCTTGCACGCCCTTGACGCCGGTGTGAGGGCACATATCCGAGACAAGTTTTAGGCTTCAACATACTATAGTTCTCAATCCGATCAATGCTCAAAACAAAGAACAGGAAGGAGAGAGAGCAAGAGGGGCGGCGACTCTTAGTATTCCAAGACTAGGGTTTTTTAATTGTCTTATATTTTGCATATATAACCGACATATATTTTAGGAAAATATATCTCTATATTTCTCCATAAAATAGATGTAATATTTATCAAAATATATAATTAAAAACCAAGCCATATGGGACCGGCCAATGAGAGAGATAAAGGAGAGAGAGAGAGGGAGAATTAATCTCCAAAAATCTCTCCTAAATAATATCCTTGCCTAATTGGTTGCTATCCAAGTTATTTAGAATATATCTTAACAAAGACCAATTAGGCAACCCCATCTCTCATGGCCAACCACCCAGGGACAAATTCCTAGGTGTGCTAAATACCGAAAATGTCCCTGAAGATTTAATTTAATACCTCGAATGTCCCGACGATCAAATCGATGATCAAATTAAATTAAATAAAAACCGAAGCCTACCAAAAACACATGCGTATAAAAGGGCTACGTGTGGGATCACGAGAAAGTATAGGACTCAGGCTAAACGTACGAGAATACCGGATATCCCTAACTTAAGCCCCGAGTTATATCCATTCTCGCACGAGCCAGGACTTATTCAATTAAAGGCCCTGACTAAACTCTTGGCCCTAAACCCGACTTGTTTCTCGAGTTTCCAATTATCAAATGCACAGATGTCGCACCACGTTTAAGATATGGATTCTCGATAATCGAATTAGGTTACTGACAACCCGGTTCGAAAATCCTCTTCTCCTCGTAACCACAACGCTTAACTTATTGATATGCCGGATCAACCGATATACTACGCAGGTTTGGCATAATCAAACATATAAGCAAAGCACACGAGGGAGAACTCCTTAACCTAAGTTGGATGTGGTTTCCGTCAGCTGATCATCAACCATTGAACGAATAACGACAGCATCCAACCCACCAGTCATATTGATCTCGCTATAGAAATCTCTATTTATTGATGACTCAAAGTACTGCATATTATCCGAACATGATTCGATCAATCACGTCGGGATTAAGAGATCGTTCAATCCATGATAATAGAGGATGTAGATCAATTCATATAGTCAGTATAGAATTGATTATTCTATTAATCCCGCTCAATACACTCCAAGTGTACTAAACACATCAAGCACGATCATCAAATTCCTAGACTGAAATTCGATCCGTTCGACTTAGCCAAGATCAGCTAATATAACGATGTGCTACAACCATGCCAATGGATAGTCCAGGTCCATCGCGGTTGTGAGTCCACATGTATATTCTTCTGAATTTTTGATCTGATCTTCCCCGCTTCATGCGACGAGTCAAATACTGAACAAAATATACGGACAATATAAACATATATCATACATACAATAAATATGAAACCAAATATGCAATCCATCTCAATCGATTCTCATTAATATTTTCGGGATCCTGGATAATAAAATACATAAAAGCAGGGCTTTTAAGTATACTCATTTTGAAGATATTTTAGGAGAGAAAATATATTTTCTCTCTCTCTTCTCTCTCCTTTGACCGGCCACTTATGTGGTGTTTTTATATATTATTTATGTATATTATTTATGTGGAACACATATGGAAGATATATATTAATATATCTATATATGTGCATAAAGATATATATGAAATAACAAAGTAAAAATATACATAAGATTTGTGTGCCATAACCCTAGACAAGCTGCCGGCCCCTCTCTCCCTCTCCTTGATTTTTCTACATCTTTTGGAGAGGATTCGAAGTGTGTAGAAGCCAAAGGATATTGACTCGGATCGGTGCCCACACGCCGGAGTTGAGACGTGCGACGAGTCATACGCCAGAAGATCATCGGGTGGTCTCGAAATCGATGTTCAACGATCTAAGAAACTTTTCTAACAAGTTTCTACGAGGTAACGAAATTGTTAATATCGATTGATTCTAGTTTTTTAAGAAAAATGTGACACGACGTTTTTACGGTCACGTCGTCAAAGTTTTTGTTTTTTCCACTGCGTCTACTCTAACAGATCATACCGCTTAAAAATTCCAATGCTGAGCTTGAAACGGAAGATTACATACATAGGCCTCCATGGGTGTCTCGGTTTGAGGAACTACTCCTGCTTTCATCAATACCTGCCATCACATCCCTAGCAGCTCTGCCAGCACTCGAGTTGAAGCCTCTTCCGAGCTCCCTCAAGTACATCTTTTTAGGACCCATCAAAATCCTACCTGTCATAATTGCCTTTGACTTAACGTCTACACAGGAAGAAAAATTGACTAAGGTCCTCGAAACTCACAGAAGGGATATAGCGTGGACAGTGGCTGACCTGAAAGGAATTGATCCCTCTGTTTGCATGCATCACATCCATTGTGAAGAAGATACAAAGCCTACTTGAGAAATACAACTGAGATTGAAACCCAACATGATGGAGGTAGTTAAACCAGAGGTAGTGAAGCTGCTACATACGGGTATTATGTACCCAATTTCAGACAGCAAGTGGGTGAGCCCGACACAAGTTATACCCAAAAAATCTGGGCTCACCGTGGTACTTAATAACAAAGGAGAATCTATACCTACTAGTGCGACTACTGGTTGGCAAGTTTGCATTGACTATAGTAAGTTAAATTCCATGACAATGAAAGACCACTTTTCTTTGCCATTCATTTACCAAATCTTAGAGTGTTTAGCTGGATAGAGATATTATTGCTTTTTGGATGGATACTGTGGCTATAACCAAGTACCAATATATCATGAGGACCAAGTGAAGACAACCTTTACATGTCCCTTTGGCACATGTGCCTATAGACGTATGACTTCTGGACTATGCAATGCACCTGCCACTTTCCAAAGTTGTATGATGTCTATCTTCTCTGACATGGTGGAGAAATTTATTGAAGTATTCATTGATGACTTCTCTGTGTTTGGTTCTTCATTCGAAGATTTTCTCTCGAACCTCACATTAGTATTGAAAAGATGCCAAAAGACAAGCCTGGTGCTTAGCTGGGAGAAGAATCACTTCATGGTCTAGCAAGGGATCGTGTTGGGGCACATAGTCACCAAACGCGGAGTAGAAGTGGAGAAAGCCAAATTTGACATTATCTCCAAACTACCTCCATCTTCAACCGTAAGACATATTCGATCATTCTTAGGACACGCTAGATTTTATCGTTGCTTCATCAAAGACTTCTCCAAAATTTAAAAGTCCATTTGCGATCTCCTCACTAAGGAAGCTACATTTGACGTTGATGAACAATGAATGTGTGCCTTTGAACAATTACGAGATGCTCTATCTTTAGCATCAATCATGCAGTCACCAAATTGGGCTATACCATTCGAAATCAAGTGTGACGCTTCTAATTACGATGTTGGAGAGGTACTTGGACAAAGAGTGAACAAAGTCCCTCATGCTATTTACTACGCCAGTAAGACTCTTAACGATGCTCAATTGAATTACACGACCACCAAGAAAGAGATACTAGCAGTAGTTTTTGCACTGGATAAATTTAGATCATACCTACCGAGATCCGAAGTGGTAGTCTACACTGACCATGCTGCCCCTAGGCACCTGCTGGCTAAGAAAGACACCAAATCTCGTCTGATTCATTGGATTCTGCTTCTACAAGAATTTGATCTTAAGATACGCGATAAGAAGGGAATCGAAAATTCTATACCCATCATCTCTCCCAACTCCTAGTGCAGTCCTCTAATGACCATGTGCCCATAAGAGACTCGTTCCTCGATGAGCAACTTTTCATGATCTCTACTTTTTAACTGCCCTGGTTCGCAAATATAGTAAATTATCTGGCAGTAGGTCGCATCCCAAATGATTGGTCTAAACAACAAAATGACCGATTTTTCTCACAAGTTAGATATTACTTCTGGGAAGAGCCGAAACTTTTCAAATATTGCTCTGATCAAGTTATACGATGATACGCCCTCGAGGAAGAGGTAGTAAAAATTCTAAAATTTTGTCACTCGTTAGCCTGTGGTGGGCATTTTAATGGTAAGAAAACTACAGCCAAAGCACTTCAAAGTGGATTTTATTAGCCATCCCTATTCAAAGACACTCATGACTACTACAAGAAATGCTTGCATTATCAACAAATAGGTGCAATGACTGCCAAAGACATGATGCCCTTGAACCCTATCTTGATTGTCGAAATCTTCGATGCTTGGGGCATCGACTTTATGGGACCCTTTCCACCATCATTTGGGTGTGAATACATCCTCATAGCAATCAATTATGTTTCCAAATTGGTCAAAGCCTCAGCTACCAAATTGAATGATCACAAAGTTGTGGTAAAATTTTAGCAAAGCAACATCTTTTCTTGATTTGGTTTTTTGCGAGCAATCATCAATGACGACGGTACACACTTTATGAATAAATATTTTTCGTCCCTACTTCGACGATACTCGATTCAGCACAAGATATCCATTCTTTATCATTCATAAAACAGTGGCCAAGTCGAATTTTCCAATTGGAAAATCAAAAATATTCTGACAAAAACTATCCACCCCGAAAGAAAAGATTGGTCCGAACGGCTTGATGGCGCTCTTTGCGCATATCGAACTGCATATAACACGCCAATTGGAATGTCCCCGTATCACTTAGTCTTTGGTAAACCATGTCATCTACCAGTGGAGCTAGAACATCGAGCATATTGGACAGTCAAAATGTTCAATTTTGACATGACAAACGCCGACAACCACCGCTGACTACAGTTTAGTGAGCTAAAGGAACTTCGTAACGAGGCATGTGACAACGCCCAATTCTATAGGGAAAGAATGAAAGCATTCCATTATCATAAGAAGATATACTCACCCAACTAAAAAGTTTGGCCATTTAACGTCAAGTTACAACTATTCCTTGGCAAACTTCAATCTCGATGGTAAGGCCCATATGTGGTGACCCGTGTCTACCCACATTGTGCCTGCCAGCTACTGAACCCTAGAACTAGAAATTTTTTACAAGTGAATGGGAAAAGGCTTAAACCCTATATCGAAGGCATATCCATAGATCTCGTAGCCGAGTACATAGTTCTCTCCGACCCAACCCCTCCAGTCGAGTAATCGACTGGCCAAATTTGGCTGAAGACGTTAAACTTGGCCCTGTCTAGGAGGAAACCTAGAGGTTTTTCACATGATGAAGGATGCTCCACCAATAAGGACATTGTTGTGTTCAAGTTGGGGGAGTGAGAAACGCGAGATCTTGAAAAGAAAAAGACAATTTTTCGGTCTGAAGACGTTAAACTACTATGTTAAGTTGAGTTATCCTCTTTGCACGCTAAGGTTAAATGGATCGTGTGTCCAGTTCCAGTCAGTAAGAACCGTGTCAAGGAAGAAGCCTCTATGCCTTGAAATGTAGACCGAAGAGACAAGGATTCTGTAGATGCTGCCTCAAGGAAAGTTATTACGGGCTAATAGAGCATCGCAACAAACATTTCAAAGTGTATTATTATTCTAGAGGAAAACATATCTCTATAGTGGTTAAGAGAGGGATGAGTAAGCCCACTAGATGGGTTGAGACTCTTGTCCAAGCCCTTGCTGACACATCTGGCCGTAATGTCCCGAGCTACCGGCCTAATCAATCCAAAGATCAGATTTAGGATGTACTACAAGGAATCCAACTCCTGGAACTCCGAGTCTAAAATACCCTACTTCTATCATGTTTGAGTAACATGATCATCAGTGTGGAGATGTCTAGTGTCCACACTAAGGATGTTTGCTCAGTAAGCTTCTCTGGGCCTATCGAGTTTTAGAAGCTACTTGCATCTCGAGTCCTATCTTAATACATGTAGAAATCTTAACTCTTGTTAGGTAATTTCTACACCTTCAAAAAAAAGAGGGGGTACTGGGAATTGTGCCCGGACAGACTTACATCACCGTCCGAACAGGCCAGAATGTCAATGGCCAAATCCTAACAACTTCTGACATTCCCCTGCCACCACTGTCCGGACTCTACCACCAGTCCGTCTGGACAGAATTTGAACCGTCCACTAGTAAGACACCACCAAACGTAACCATTTCATACATTACCATCCGGACTCTCATGCACCATCAGGATGCCCGTCCTGACACCACTGGACGCACGTCACGATGGGACATATCCGTCTAAACTTACATCCAAACTTTCACTCCCTTCGCCAAAATAAAAAACTTTTTGTCTTCATTTCATCGGGACATGCATCACGACTGGACCCCCCATCCAGACGCTGCGCGCCTGACCAATTGCTTCACGCACTATTTCACGTGCACAATGCCCAAACGCTATAAACACCCCCACCCCCATTCTTTCACTCACACTCTCAAGCATTGAAGTCTCTTCTCTATCAAAAATTCTCTCCTCTCCTCTCCCGAGCCTCTTATAAACACTCATCAATGGTCTCCCGTCCTACCAAGTGCGGCCGAACAACCCGAGGCGCCCAACAACAATGATGAGGATAAGGATACCAACCATTAGCCAGGGAGTACGCCAAGGTTCCTACCGAGATCTGGCTGACGAGCATCCTCTACGACATGATGCACTTCCCAGTGGTGGACTCTTTTCTCTCGAATTTCCCCTACGCAAGAATAGGCTTCGACCTCTTCCACTCCCACCACCTCGGAGGACTAATCGGCCCCTTCCCAGTGCCGATCCCCCACCTCGTCTGACTATTCTATTAAAGCATGTGCCAGGCCTATAAGACAGATGACTATGGCCAGAGGGTGGAGTTTCTCACCACCAGCATCAACAGGTACGTTATAGACATCGACCATCACCTCTTCACCCGCGTCCTCAACATCTTTGCCACCGAGGACGACATTGACAATGATGAACGTGGATCGATTCCCGACAACCTCACTCAGAAGGAGATTACACGTATCGTCTCTGAAGGTCGTTCACTGCCCCGCTTCACTTTTTCCCGGCATGAAGAACTCACCGACGGACTCTGGTTCACCAACACTGTCCTGAAGGCTAATTCCTTCTTCACCACATACAAAGACGAACGACGCAACGAGCAACTCGGATCCCTATACGGCCTCTACCGCGACTACTAACTTTTCATCCCCAAGATGAAGGTTGGCCAGATACAACACGTCATCGACAGCCCGAAAGGGCAACGCCTACCCTTTGTCAACAACATCCACATCTACATTCAGCTTCAAACCAACCACCACCCTATCCCGTCCATCATTCCACCAACCGAGGCTACTAAACCCCACACCGAAATCTACCTCCACGACAACTAGACCAAGAGCATTAATGCGCTCAAAGGTTGGGCAGAATAGCCCATCCACCAACCGGTCGAGGAGGAGGACCCCAACCTACCTGCCCACATACTACCATTCCCCACCTCTACTATACACACTGGCCCCTCTACCTCTGGCCCTTTCACTTCCGCACCTACTGATGCGGCTGCGGTACCATGGGTTTTTAACCGCAATGATTATGAAGCTATCATTAACTGATTAAATACCCAATCGAAATAAATGCGGTGGATGATGGAGGCCTTGGGCATTCACCCTCCCCTACCCCAGCACAGTGACCGGCCACCACAATATCCCTCCTATTAACACACACCACAATACCCCTCCCGTTATTACAATGAACCCACACTTGACCCCACATCAACCATTCCACAATCCCACCCAACCCTGCCACTCCCTTACACGCCAGTAACTCTTTCAACGATCGAATCCACACATTGGTCACTCACACAACCCTCAGATATGGTCGTCACACACTTTTCACCACCCACCACCCCCGCATTACCCTCAATCCACCTCCCTGACATATCAACAATCAGCCCTTCCTTCCAATCCACCCCCATGTCATTCCCACCGACCCTCACTGTCCCTCACCTACACCGCCCCAATCCCACATACATTACCACATACCATTCCCAATCCACCCACCTCCCCTATAACCAAACACAACCCCACCATAACCCTCCTAACCCAACCACACCAAACCCGTGACCTTCCCTTACCGCCACCGAAAACATAAACCTTCGACTCCTGTCATAGTTTTTGTTTTTATTTTTTTTTGTTATGTATTTTCCTTTTTATTTTTATTTGTTTTGTTCTTGTCTACTTAGGAAAGATTTGTTAGTTTTAGTCCCATAGGCCTTCGGCCATTTTTTTAGATGTATCTACAGTTATTCGAATATTAATAAAATTATCAGTAGTTTCATCATTCTATTGTCTATTATGCTTTAATTTCTTGCCATTATATTTAAATTGCTTATACTAACATGAAAATTCCGTAGATGTTAATTGTAAAATTCAGATAATGTTACACATCGTTATAAGATTGCTATACACGTAAAATTTCTTATTCCCTTAACATGTTCTTTTTCTTTTGTCCAATGAAGAAATTGCAAGTTTTAAGTTGAGGGATATAATTAAGACCACTTAATAGTTTGTTCTGTAGAAAAATTTAAAAGATTGTGGGTAACTACATATAAGTTTAAAAAAGTTAAAAATAAAATTATGTGTTAAATATCCCTGATGAGAAAAACATGAAATTATTTTTAAATTGCAAAAATTCGAATGATAATGATCAAAACTAGACCACCTACTATCATTTTACACATTCATTTAATTGGATATTTGCATACTAATGTAGATTGATAACAAAAATGGTGGAGACTTGACTCTTAAAGTGAGCTTTTGAGACATAAACATTTATTTTGAGGGAATAATTACATTTACACAAATGATATTTTTGTGTTCAACCATAATTCATTGAGAATCTTATTATCTTCGCTTTGGCTAAAAAATTGGGAATATGCATTACAATTAAGCTTCTAGAAAATTGTGTTAAGTTTTGGGGAAAGATATTAGGCCATCTCTGTATTTTTGAACCTGTTTATTTCTTTGCTACATATATTGCCTTAGGACCCCATTTTGAACCTTGCATACAAAAAGCAGCCTAAATTTTTTTTTTTGGATACCCAAATAATCCCCGGAAGGCACCTATTTGAATTTTTGGTAACCGGAAAGGATATCAGGCTAACAATCAAGGGAAAGTGGAAAGATCAAGGACATTATTACTGAAACGCCATGGTGATTTAACATCACAAATATTCATGCGATCGTGCAATCAATAAAAATACATAAAGCAATGGACAACTCTAATATGTAGCAAGCAATAATGACACCACATTGTAATTTTGTACAGTTACATTAGATGGTGATGGTGATGTGATTACACCACGCTGTGATCAAAGGTTCAACATGCTCAGCACTCGATATCTTTTATGATAGCCATTTATTTAGATAGTGCTATACGCTTTATCCAAACCTATAAAAAGCTTCCTACATGACATTACAACCAAAAATGAAGTCCTAATTGCTAAAAAAAGGTAATGTGATTTGAAGAAGCCAACTAAATTTATTCTCAATAATCAGTAATCCAATCACGAGATTCTGAGTCAATTTTCTTTGAAATTGCATTCCTCAGTGTCTAAGGTATGTGTGAAAAATTACTTTGTCACTTATCACCTCGGTCATATACCTTGAGAGATATATATTATAGCCTGTTTAAGAGAGACTTATTCCAAGTGAACAACTGGTGAGATTTTGAAGTCGAGACTGGTTGCTTTTGCCATTTAAGCTTGATTGATTCAGAAGTATGCATATTGATAATTAATTGGGTTCACACACACACATACATACACACACACACACCATGTGCAAGGTCGAGGAAATTATCAAGAAGAATTTTATAGTTTAAAGATGGTTCTGTTCAAAAGTTAGGGGCATGAAGATTTGCAATTTTATCCTGTAATTTTTCAAAATACACATGAAGACCTGTTGGGATTAGAATATTAGTAATAGTTTATGTTCATGTTATTGTTAATGTTAGTGTTAGTGATTATCCTTATATTTGCTCGAGGACTAGCAAATGTAAGTTGGGAGGTATGATCGGTACTCAAAAGTGACGATTTAATCCCGCTATTTACACTAGGTTAGCCCCGAGATGTTATTTAATATTGTGTTTAGTAATGTTTTTGTATTTAGATAGGTTTGGGAGACAAAATGAAAAACTACACCAAAATAGCCACAGGACAAGCAAACAAACCTGATAAGACCAAAAATCAAGAAAAACCTCATAATCAAGACAAGCCCCATTCGGACGCTCCTTGGCACTCCATGTAATGTCCATGATTAATTAATTTATAATATTTAAATCGAAAATACTATTTTGATATCTTTAATAAAATGAGAATTGATAGAATGTTTACGGGCATTTTGACTTAAGCTAATATATAAAATTTTGTTTTAGTGTGCATACTAAAATTTTTTGATTTAACATATATATATGTATATCTTTTATCAAAAAAAAAAGGGGGGGGGGGGGGAGCCAA
>JAULLG010448616.1:0-16546 GCA_035668355.1 Sarracenia leucophylla
ATAAAATAAGAAACTAATCGAAACTAGAAAACCAAACGAAGGTGGATTCTAACCCGAGGTAGATCCCTTTCTCATTAACTTATTTTCTCATTATATTTATCTGTTTTTAGAAGTAGAATAATTTAGTCAACAATCAATTTATAAAAAAATCCAAAATCCATCTTTTTATTTGCTTATTTTAGAATTGAACGAAAACTAGGATATTTTGACAAGGATACCTAATTCCTCGTGGGATCGATCCGGACTCTCCACTAACTACCAATTAGTGTGGATTTTGGTATAAACTAGTAGTAGGAACGACACAGCTACCAATTACGCTCTGGATAGTCTGTGCCAATGTCTTAGATAGAATATGCCTTGTTTCATTTAAATCTATTTTTTTTGAATTCCATACTAGTCATGTCACAATAGGATTTGAATCCAATAAAGGCTAAGTAAAATAATAAATTAATTGAAACCAGAATACTAAACAAATGTGGATTCTAACATGAGGTAGATTCTCTTTCAAACTAAAACTTCTTTACTTTATCTGTTAGCTTTTAGTTCAGGTATAATTTGTTTTTATATTCTCTTTATAAAATCTAAGATTCATTTGTTAAATAAATTAAAATCTTTTCGTGATTGAATAATTAGGGATTTTCATCCGTTTGCTAAATTTTCCTCCTATGAATGATCCTGACTCACCACTAGGTACTAGTTAGTGTACATTTTGATAATAAAGTTAATACGAGATGACACGTATAAACTAAGATGTCAGAAATGCTGTGGGGTTGGGGTCTATTTCTATATTTCCAGAGGTTGGAGTCCTTTTCAGATTAGGTCTTGATGGCACGAAGAGTCTGGACGGAATCGGCGACAGTCCAAATGGAATCGGCTATAGTGTCCAGACGAGGTTGGCATTACGTCACGACGGTGTTGGTTATGAGAGTCCAGACTTTGGTGTAGGGAGTCCGGACGATGTGTGCTGGTATTGGATTTTTCTTCGATTTTCAATCTTGTTTCATTTGTTTGTTTGTTTTGTTGATGTTTTGTTGTCGTTTCACATTTTCTTGCCAAAATTTGTCAAAACACAAAAACACTCCAAAAACATAACATTAAATAACATCTCGGGACTAACCTAGTATAAATAATGAGATTAAATCGTCACTTTTGAGTGTTGATCACACCCCTAACTTACATGTTGCTAGTCCTCGAGCGAAAATAAGGATAAATAATAACACAATACTAACAGGAACATGAATACTAACATAAGCATGAGCAATAACTAACAGACTAATCCCAACAGGTTTTAACATGTATTTTTGAAATTTTAAAGGTAAAACTGTAAATGTCCGTACCCATGACTTTTAAATGGAACCATCTTAAAGCTATAGAATTTTCATGATAATTTTCTCGAGCTTACACCTGGTGTATATGTGTTTGTGTGCAGCCAATTAATTATCAATATGCATACTTCTGAATCAATCAAGTTTAAATAGCTAAAGGAACCTGATCTTGACATCAAATCTCCCTGGTAGTTCACTCAGAATAAGTGTCTCTGAAATAGGCTATAATGTATATCTCTCAAGGTGTGTGATAGAGGTGATAAAGAGCAAATCCGATTTACACAAATACCTCAGACACTTGATAAACGTAGCTTCAAAGAATTGACTTAGAATCTCGTGATTGGAACACTGATTATTGGGAACAATTTTCAGTTAGGTTCTTCAAATTACATTATCTTTTGGGATCAACCAGGACTTCATTTTTTGTTGTAATCTCAGTTCGGAATCTTTTTATAGGCTCGGGTCAAGTGTGTAGCACTATCTAAATAAAAGTTAACTAGAAAAGATATCGAGTGCTGAGCATGTCGAACATTTGATCATAGCGTCGTGTAATCACATCACCATCATTGTCTCATGTAACTGTAACCAGACTTATAATGTGGTTTCATTACCTCACCATCATTGTTTCAAAGTATCATCAGTGCTTTGCAAATTTTTGGCAACGTTGTGTCATTACTTCACCATCGTTGCTTACAGCACGTCAGAGCTGTTCATCGCTTTATTTTTCATTGATTGCATGGCCGCACAAATATTTTTCTATTGAATTACTATTGCATTTTGTAACAATGTCCTTGGCTTTTCCATTTCTTCCTTGATTTGGCCCGAAATATTTTCCAATTACCAAAAATTCCAATAAGCGTCTTTTGGAGATTATTTGGGTATCCGAAAAAAACTACTTTTTGCATATAAGGCTCAAAATGGGGGCATGGGGCCATTTTTGTAGCAAAGAAATGAACATGCTCAAAAACACACAGATGGCTTAATATTGTTTCCCAAAATTTAACGTAATTTTTCAGAAGCTTAATTGTAATGCATATTCCCAATTTTTTAGTCCAAATGAAAATAACAAGATTCTAATGAATATGGTTGAAGAAAAAAAAAATATCATTTATGAGTAAATGTAATTATTCTCTCAAAATAAAATTTAAGTCTCGAAAACTCACTTAAAGGGTTAAGTCTCCACCATTTCTGTATTTCTAACCATTCTTGCTATCAATCTTCATTACTATGCAAATTTTCAATTAATCGAGTGTGCAAAATAATACCAGGTGGTCTAGTTTTGATCATTATTAATCAAAATTTTGCAACTTAAAAAATAAATCCATGCTTTTCTCATCCGGAATATTTAATTTGCAATTTTATTTTTAACTTTTTCAAACTTACATTCAATAGCCCACAATTTTTCAGAATTTTTACAGAACAAAATATACAATTGAACAAAGTTCTTTCCTGAGTAGGAAAGAACAAAATAAAAATAAAAGGAAATACATAGAAAGAAGAAGAAAAACATAAACTGTGATAGGTTTCGGGAGGGTTCATGTATTTGGGGGCGGTAAAGGAAGGTCGGGGGTGTGGTGTGGTTGGGTTAGGAGGGTTAGGGTGGGGTTATATCAGGTTACAGGTAGTCTTGGGGTGTTGTGAAGGGATTTTGGTTGTGATTGGGGAGGGTATGTGGTGGTGTGCAACGAGATGGGTGTGGATTAGAAGGAGGGGCCAGTTGTTGAGCAGGGTAGGGGTGATTTGAAAGTGTAAGTGAGGGATAGTGGGGGGTATGCGGGGGTGTATGGAGGTTTGGTGGTGTGAGGTTAGGGGTTGGCTGGGAAAAGTGTGTAACGACCAGATCTGGGGTTATGGTGTGAGTGACCAAGGTGTGGATCCGATCGGTGAAGAGTTGTCGGTGGTGCCGTATTGGTTGGGGACGCTAGAGGGTCAGGTGAGATGGTGCGATGGTGGATAGGGTGTCAAATGTTGGTTCATTGTATGGAGGGTAGGCGTCGTGAAGTGTCTGCATAAGGATGGTAGGTCTCGTTGAGAGGGTGTGGTCACTTTAGCGGGGGTAAAGGGTGGTGGATGTGCATGGCCTCCATGATGCACCGGAGGTACTCCTCTTGGACTGCCTGAGAGTCCTCGAGCGCTGGAGTGCTTCGATGATATGATGGGGGTCAACCGCCAGCTGCTGCTGGCTCTGCACCAAGTGCCAGTGGCTCTTCATCAGCCGTTGCTGGTCGTCAAAGAGGGCATCATAGGCACTTCGGGTAAAAACCCATGGTGCCGATGAGTCCTCATAAGAGCCAACCTCAGATGATGGGAATGTAGAGGCAGAGGGGCTGGAGGGTCGGGGTCAGTCCTCCGTTCATCCTTGTGGATGTCGCGGAAGACGTTAGATTTAAGGACTATGTCAGGAAACCACAACCTCTCCGTCAGTTCATTGTGCCGAACAAAGTTGTGCCCCGGTGGAGCATGGCCTTCAGAAACATCAATCGCCATCTCAGTCAAGCCAATGTGTTCGGGGATGGTGTCTCGGTCGTCGAAAAGCTTGACCATCAGGGTGCAGATGATATCGAGAGTCGCGACCAAGGTGTTGGCATCGAGCTCCATAGTGTAGCTATCCACCTTCGTGTGGTAGTACTCCTCTATGTGCTTGTCGACGTTCTCCCGGAGGTCCCGCCACAAGTTTTAGTAGAAAAGGCGGACCAAGCGGGGGTAGATCATCAGGAAGGGGCCGAACAGGCCACCGAGGCACCTCGCATTCATCAGGTCGATGCCGACTCGAGCCACGGGGTCCTGTCTCAAAAAATCCTCCACCGAGAAGTGGGTCATTCGGTGGAGGTTGACGGTGGCCCATATTCTGGAGACCACGGTGGCCAGGCCTCGGGAAGATGCTCCTTGAGTGCCAGTGTGGGCTCGTTTGGGAACCCGAGCAGCTATTGGTGCAAGAAAGTTGAGTGTTGGAGGGCCAGGAGGATGTTTGAGATAGAAGAGAGGCTTGAGAGTTTTTGTGTTGATGAGAAATGAGGGTCGTAGCAAAATATTTCATAGATTTTAGGTGTACCGTCCGGACTTTAGGGGCCATAGTCCAGACGGTTTTGGACTAGAAAGTTTTGATGTTTACATGGGGGTCAGCGTCCGGACTACCATCCGGACTCTAGCTGAGAGTTTCGACGGGCGTCAGGATGGGTGAATTCCATCCCAAGGGGGTCAGGACGTTAGTGTGAGAGTCTGGACGATTTTGTATAGTTCGGATGATTTTCGGCAATTTAATTCTTGCACCTTTTCGAGACGCCCACACCATAATGTCGCATCATAAATATAACACCATTTGAATTTCTGTTTGAACAGTAGGGGAGAGTCTGGACGGTTTGTACCATGTGGCGGTTATGTACATGCGTCCTTTGGTGTTTTATCCGGACGATTTGGTGGGGGAGTCAGGACGGTGACGTTTGGTCTCGGTGTACGTTTGATTTGATTTTTGACTATTGGGATTCTATATCGTCCGGACTCTAGGGTTTCACAGTCCGGATGGTTTTTTTAATAAATATAAAATTCCTAACATAAGATAGAAATTTCACAAATATATTTATAATTTTAGAACAGATTCGAAATGTAAGCAGCTTTTAAGACTCGGTAGGCCCAAAGCAGCTGCCAGAACAAACGTCCTAGGTGTGGACACCAGACATCCCCACAATAATGATCATGTTACTGAAACATGATTAAAGCATGGCCTTTTAGAATTAGAGTCCCATGAGTTGAATTTCTTGTAGTACGTCCACAATCTAATCTTCAGATTGATTAGGCCGGTAGTTCGGGACATTACGGCCAGATGTGTCAGCAAAGGCATGGAGAGGAGTCTCAACTCATCCAGTGGGCTTACTCATCCCTCTCTTAGCCACCTTGGTGATATGTTTGCCTCTAGAATAGTAATACACTTTAAAATATGTGTTACAGTGGTCAACTAGCATGCAAAAACTTTCTTTGAGGCAACATCTATAGAATTCTTGTCTCTTCGCTCTACGTTTCAAGGCATAGAGACTTCTACCTAGACACGGTTCTTGCTGACCAGAACTGAGCACACGATCCATTTAACGTCAGCGTGCAGAGAGGACAGCTTAACATAAGAAAGTACTTCAACGTCTTCAAACCAAAAATTTAAAAAAAAAATTAAGAGATCTTGCTTTTTTCACACCCCCAACTTGAACACAGCAATGTCCTCATTGGTGGAGCATCCTTCATCATTTGAAATACCTATGGGTTCCATCCCAGACAGGGCTAAGTTTAACATCTTTAGCCAGACTTAGCAAGTCAATTACTCGACTGGCGGGCTTGGGTCAGGGAGATCTATTGACTCAGCTGCGGGATCTACTGATATGCCTTCGACGTAGGGTTTAAGCCTTTGCATGTTGACTTGAAAAAATTTGTCGGTTTTAGGATTGAGCAGTTGGTAGGCTCCATGCGGGTAGAAACGGGTCATGACATATGGGCCTTCCCATCGAGACTGGAGTTTGCCAAGGAACAGTCGTAACTTGGCGTTAAATTGCCAGACTTTTTGGTTAGGTGAGAATGTCTTCCTATGAATGTGCTTATCGTGGAATGCTTTCACTCTCACCTTGTAGATTCGCGCATTGTCGTATGCCTTGTTAGAAAGTTTCTCTAGCTCATTAAGCTGTAGTCGGCAGTGGTTGCTGACGTTTGGTATGTCAAAATTGAACATTTTTACAGCCTAATATGCACAATGTTCCAACTTCACTGGCAGATTGCATGGTTTACCAAAGACTAAGTAATACGGGGACATTTCAATTGGAGTTTTGTACGTAGTTCGATATTCCCAGAGAGCGTCGTCCAACCATTCGGACCAATCTTTTCTATCAGGGTAGACAGCCTTAGTTAGAATATTTTTGATTTCCCTGTTCGACACATCGACTTGGCCACTGGTTTGTGGATGATAAGGAGTGGCTACCTTGTGTTGAATCGAATAACGTCAGAGTAGAGATGAAAAATATTTGTTCATGAAGTGTGTACCGCCGTCAGTGATGATTGCTCACGGGAAACCAAATCGAGAAAAGATATTGCTTTGCAAAAAATTTATCACAACATTGTGACCATTCGATTTGGTGGCTGAGACCTGAACCCATTTGGAAACATAGTCGACTTCTACAAGGATATATTCGCATCCAAATGACGGTGGAAATGGACCCATAAAGTTGATGCCCTAAACATCAAAAATTTTGACTATAAGAATAGAGTTAATGGGCATCACGTCCTTGACGGTCATTGGACCTATCTGTTGGTAGCGCGGGCATTTCTTACAATTGTTGTAAGCATCTTTGAATAATAAATACCAATAAAATATGCTTTGAAGTACTTTAGCTGCAGTTTTCTTACCACTAAAATGCCCAACACAGGCCAATGAGTGATAACATTTGAGAATGCTTTCTACCTCTTCCTTAGGGATACATCGTCTTATGACTTGGTCAGAGCAATATTTGAAAAGCTCCGGCTCTTCCCAGAAGTAATATCTAACTTGTGAGAAAAATCTATCATTTTATTTTTTGGACTAGTACCTACCACCAAGTAGTTGACTATGTTTGCGAACTAGGGCAGTTGAATGGTGGTGACCATGAAAAGTTTCTCATTGGGGAACGAGTCTCGTACGGGTACATGATCAATAGAGAACTGGACTAGGAGTCAAAAGAAATGATCGGCTACTAAATTTTCTGTGCTCTTCTTATCGCGGATCTTTAAATCGAATTCTTATAGAAGCAGGATCCAGCGAATCAGTCTAGCCATTGTGTTTTTCTTAGCCAGAAGATGCCTAATGGCAGCATTGTCACTATAGATAATAACTTTGGATCCCAGTAGGTACGATCTAAATTTGTCCAATGCAAAATCCACTGCCAGTAGCTCTTTCTCGGTGGTTGTATAATTTAACTGAGCATCGTTAAGATTTTTACTAGCATACTAAATTACAAGGGGGACATTGTTCTCTCTTCGGCCTAGCACAGTTCCCACAACGCAATCAATGGCGTCATACATGATTTCAAACGATATAGCCCAATTCGGTGACTGTATGATTGGTGCTGTGGATAGAGCATCTCGGAGTTGTTTGAGGGTAGGCAAACAATGTTCATCAAAGTTGAATGTAGCCTCCTTAGCAAGGAGATTGCAAAGGGGCTTTGAGATTTTTGAGAAATCCTTAATGAAATGAGGATAGAATTCAGTGTGTTCGATGAATGATCAGATTTTTCTTACAGTTGTAGGTGGTGGTAGTTTAGAGATAAGATCGAATTTGGATATGTCCACTTTTATTCGGCATTTAGAGACTATGTGCCCCAACACGATCCCTTGTTGGACCATGAAGTGACTCTTCTCCTAGCTAAGCACCGGGTTTGTCTCTTGGCACCGTTTAAGCACTAGGGTTAAGTTTGAGAGACAATCTTCGAATGAAGAACTAAACACAGAGAAGTCATCCATGAATACTTCAAGGAATTTCTCCTTCGTGTCAGCAAATATGGACATCACGCACCTTTGAAAAGTGGCAAGCGCATTGCATAGCCTAAAAGGCATACACCTGTAAGAAAATGTTATAAAGGGATAGGTAAAGGTTTTCTTCTCTTGCTTCTTGGGATATACTGGTACCTGGTTGTAGCTAGAGTAGCCATCCAAAAAGATGTAATAGCTTTGTCATGCTAAACTCACCATGACTTGGTCAATGAATGGCAAAGGAAAGTGGTCTCTCCTTATCATGGCATTCATCTTACGACAGTCGATGCTAACTCACCAACCAATAGTCATGCGAGTTAGGATAGATTCTCCTTTGTCATTAAGCACCATAGTGAGCCCTAATCTTAGGTACAACTTGTGTTGGGCTCACCCACTTACAGTCTAAAATCTGGTAAATGATACATGAATCTAGCAGCTTCACTACCTCTTGTTTAACTACCTCTTTCATGTTAGTGTTAATTCTCTGTAGCATTTCTAGAGTAGGTTTGGCATCCTCTTCATAGTGGATGCAATGCATGCAGACAGAAGGATCGATTCCTTTTAGGCCGGCGATTGTCCACCCTATAGCTCCCTTATAGGTTTTAAGGACCTCAATCAATTGCTCTTCTTATATAGGTGTTAAGTCGGAATCAATTATAACTAACAGGGTACTACTAGGTCCAATAAAAATATACTTGAGTCAGCTCGAAAGAGGCTTCAACTCAAGTGTCAGTGGGGCTTCTTGGGATGGAATGGTTGGTACAGATGAAAAAAGGGGCAGCACTTCAAATCGAGACACCCATGGAGGCGTGTCTATATAGTCTGTCGTTTTAAGCTGGACATTGGAATCATTCAAGCTCTAAAAAGTCATCCCCAAAGTAAGCTAGGAAGGCTTCTAAAGGATCGTCTATGAAGATAAAAGGAAGGGCTTGCTATGTTACCTCATCAATTTGGTCGATTGCAAAGCAATCTACTTCCATTACTAGATGGTGGGAGGCATGGAACATGTTTAGCCTTAACTTCATATTGCCAAAAGACATGTCCATTACCCTAGTTCGGCAATTGATGTAAGCATTAGCTGTGGCCAAAAAGGGGTGTCCATGAATCACTCGGGTTTATCCTCTCATATTGGTATCGGGTTTAGTGTCAAGCACTCTAAAGTCAACAGGGAATAGAAACTTGTCGACTTTGACAAGCACATCTTCGATTATGCCTCAGGGAACTATGATTGACCAATCTGCTAGCTGGAGGGTGATAGGGGTTGGTTTTAGCTCGCCAAGATCGAATTGTTCGTACATAGAGTATGGTAGGAGATTTACGCTAGCTCCTAAGTTCAATAGTGTGCGATCAATCTGATGATCGCCGATTACACATGAGATTGTTGGTATCCCTGAGTCTTTTAACATTAGGACCAGGTCATAACTAAGGACTGATCTGACGTGTTCGGTTATAATCACTTTCTTGGGGATGCTAGTCTTCGTCTTACGCTTTTGTGTGCATAGGTCTTTTAAGAACTTAGCGTATTATTAGATAGTGTCAAGATGGGGAAGGTTAATCTTGACTTGCTTGAATAACTCAAGCATGTCAGTCATTGGTGGTCCCTTCTTGCGCTAGGGAGATTGTGGTTCTTGGCACGATGGAAAGGGTGCCTTTGGTTCCTTGGTGGTAACAAGAGGGGCCATCAGTGCCTCCTCGAATGCATCTCTGAGTGGTGGTGTAGGAATAACAGGTGCTGGCTGAGCAAGTGTGGACTGGGTTATTTTACAATTGTCAGACTTCTTCACTGTGGTCGGGGATTGTACTGGCTGAGGGTTGCTTGGTAATGTTAGGATCGTTTACTTAAAATCCATTCTTTTACGTATTTTATCTTCGATTCCTGGCATGTTAACGAGAAAACAATTGAGAGATTTTGTATTTACTATTTCATATTTATTGTATGTATAATTCGTGATTGCATAGTCTATATATTCTGTCCTGTATTTGACTCAGTGCATAATGCACGGAAGATCGGGTCAAAGGTTCTGACAGATTATACAAGTAGGCTCACAATCGCAATGGACGTGAACAATCCATTGGTACCATTTTAGCACATCATTATAGTAGCTGGTCTTTTCTAGGTCGAACGGCTCGAATTCCGATCTGGAAATTTGATGTTCAAGCTCAGTGTGTTCGTGCACTTGGAGTGTATTGAGCGGGATTAATAGGATGATGAATTCCATACTGACTACATGAATTGATCCATATCCTACATTGTCATGTATTGCACGAACTCTTAATCACACGTGATAGGTCAAATCATGTTCAGGTAATGCAGTACGTTGAGGAGTTCCCCCTCGTGTGTTTTTCTTATAGGTTTGACTATGCCAAATTTGGCCAGTAGATCATTCGATCTGGCATGATAAATAAGTTAATCGGCGCCATTGAGAGGAAATGAGGTTTATCGAACTGGGTTGTCAGCAACTTAATTCGATTAACGGGAATCCATATCTTAAACGTGGGGAGACCTCGGTACATTTGATAATTGAAAACTCGAGACATAATTTGAGTTAGGGTCGGGAGTTCAATTAGGGCCTTTAATGGAATAAGTCCTGGTTCGTGCGAGAAAGGATCTAATTCGAAGGGTTGAGTTAAGGATATCAGGATTTCATGTATGGTTAGCCCGAGTCCTATACTTCCTCGGGATCCCTCACGTAGGCATTATACGCACGGTTATTTTTCTTGTTGGTTTCGACATTTATTTAATTTAATTTGATTGTCAGTTTTACCATCAGGATAATTGGGGAATTAAATTAAATGATCGAGGACGGTTTTGGAATTTAGCACACCTAGAGAATATTCCCTAGTGTGGTCAGCCACATTTAGAGCGATAAGGGGATTTAATTATTATTATATATCTTGTTTCCTAATTTTATTAAGAAGATAAGGTAGGAAGAATAATTATACAAGGAGATATATTTTATATATTTAAAAAATTGATCTCTCTCAAATATTCCAATTCCATAGCCATCCCTAGCTCTCTCCCTCTAGAAAATTTTGTGGTTTTGAGAGAAAAATAGTGTGTGAAGAAACCAAGGCAGGAAACTACGAGGATCCGAATCAGTGCCCACTCACCAGGATCGTCACGTGCGTTGGGATATATATGAGAAGATCGCTTGGTCGTCTCGGATCGCTTTTCGGCATCAAAGAAACTTGTTCAAGTTTCTTCAAGGTAAATTTAATCATAAAATATCATAATATTTTATTATTTTTCATGAAAATCGCATGTCATTTTTAACGGTCACGACGTCTAGTTTTCGAACTTTTTTTGCTACGCGGCTCCGATAATGGTATTGGAGCTGGCTACATTGTTCATGAAAAACGTGTGTTCTAACCATTGTTTGCAGCACACGTCGTTATGATCCAGTTCTTTAATGGTTTAAAAGTATGGTTTAAATTTACATCGTTTTTATCGTATATCCCGTTTTTATCAAGTTTAGATCGGTTGGAAGCCTCACGAGTGGAGGCATTAGATTTGTGATGTAATTTTAATTTCATTCATGTTATTTTTCCAGATTATTCTTGTAAATCGGATCACAAAATGAAGGTCAAAAACGAGATGGAAAAGGATGAACAACGGTGGCAACAATAGGTTTCGGCTAGGAGTGATGTGCGGTGTTCAGGCTTTGTTTTTTTGGCTTTCATGTATTTTTTTCAATGCAATTTGTTCGCTAGAATTAATTTCAATCCGTTAGCTTTCTAACGGTGGTTCTGCGGTTGCAAGGTGACGATTGGAAGAGGTCCCCAAAAAAATTCCAATGTTGATGCTACAAATCCCGCCATGAACGGTGACGCGAATTTTGGGGAAGTTTTCAGGGCACTTCTGCTTTGAATTTCGACGCGAGTTTTAGGATATATCTAGTTTTAGATGTTCCCTTGTTCCAGTAATTTTTTGGGACAATTTCGGAGGCGGGAGATGGGCCAAACAACACCTTAAAGTTGGCGGCACAAAGCTGGTTATATTGCAGCAATTTCGGCCCCTTAGGGGCTGTTTGGGGCTTATTTTTTCAGATTTTTTTCAGTGTTCCATCGGTGCTTCGGGGCCGTGACGGTGCTCCGGGGGATGAGGAAGAAGGTCAAGTCTTTGACGGCTCGTTTAGGGTTCCAAAACCCTAGTCGTTTAATCTTTAATCCGAGACCGTCGGATTAATAGATTAAATAAAGGATCCAGATCATAACGATTTTATTTTATTTATTTTGTCATTATTTTAATTATTTATTTGTTTGTATTATTTAAGTGCGTGGATAGTGTTTTATTTTATTTTTCTTTTTATACTTGATTTTAATCGAGAGTATATTTGGAAAAATGGTTTTAATAAAATAAAAATTACAAGCATTTTTTTACGAAAATAAATATATAATTAGTTTATTTAATTTTTGTGTTTAGTAGATAATTAATTATGGGATTTTTCTTTAAAAAACCTAAGTAATTAATTTCTTTTCGCAAAATTAAATAAGGAAAACTTTTGTTTGTTTTAATGGAATTAAACATGGAATTTTTAATTGATTAAAACTGGATTTATTTTTAATCAGAAAATTAATTTTTTTAATATTTTAAAAATATATAAAAGTTAAAACCTTCGATTTTAAAATATTAAGTGGGAGAAAGATTTAGTCACAGATAAATTCTACGGTGTCCATCACACGTTCGTTGGAGATGTGATTTTAACTCGCATGTGACTTGACCGGTCTCCCTAATGAATGGTTAAAATCTTAGTATCCCTGATATGGGTTAATTTGAAAAGTTGTGCAAAGTAGGGTTCCCTCACACCGGGCCCAGGGCTTTGATACGGGATTTTCAAATTAAGTGTGATGGTTATACACTTAACCCGTGAATAAAAATATCCTTCCTAAGGAGTCATTGTTTTTATTTGTGGGGATCAAACTTATTAGCTATTTAATTACTTGGTGTATATTGGGAAATAAAAATATGTTAGTTTTTTGTTCGTTAACTGTGAGACGTCCACACTACGTGGCCTAATTAGTTGATGTGACTATAGACAAATTGTTTTTGTTGTGATATTTTTCAAGAGAAATTAATAGACTGGTATATCTGTCCGGACAGAGATTAATTAGTAGACGTCCATACTACGTGGCCTGCTTAATTATAAAGGTTTTGGGCTACCAATAATTCTTTTAAATTAAAAGGTTGAGGGACCCTAAATTTTTCAATGAATTGAAAACTTTTCTCTTTTGTTTCTCAGGATTTAATATTATGATCTAGTTTCGATCTACTTGTGGCAGTACTCAAAGAATATAAAAATTAATTAGACCTAATTTTATCACATGGAAAAGAAATATCGATATTGTTCCAATTTTTGGCGACTATTGGTTCATGTCATTTGATCCCGGTCTACCCGCTTCTAACAGTGAATCTTCTGATCAAGAGATCCGACACTATCAAGATTGGATAAGGGCTGATAATATGGCATGTTGCTACATCTTGGCTTCCACGTCAGATGTTTTGTAAAGCTGAAATCTGCAGCCGATATGATCTTTAGCCTTATTGAAATATTTGGCGAGCAAGGTCGGACAGCAAGGCAGGTTGCCATGATGGGTCTTATGAACACGGACATGGAAAAAGATACACCATTGAGGGACAATGTTTTAAAGATGACTGATCTTCATAACGAGTTTGAGGTCCTTGGAGCTGAGATTTATTGAAAAACTAAGGTAAATATTATGTTCCAGTCACTACTAGATTCATTTTAGCAATCTCGCCTAAATTTTCCTTAGCAAAATTATTAAAGGAATTAAAGACAGTGGAGGGTGTTATCTGGAAGTTAGCCCATGTGTTTGTTGCACAAAAGGTTTCTCCTTCTAGGCTAAGAGGTGGTAAGAAGGAGAAAAAAGAGATGTAACAGGACAATACACAAGGGGCTGGTGGCTAAGAGCCGTCAACTACCATGACAAAGGTTAAGGTGCCTTAGGGTAGTTGTTATTACTAACAAAAATCGGGTTATCGGAAAAGAGATTGTCTTGACCGGAAGAATAAGGCTACAGGAAAAGCCTTATCTCTAAGTTGTGGTATCATGTTTAGAGGTTGTATCTACGAAAACCTGGTTTGTCGATACAGGAGCCACTAATCATGTCAGTAATTTATTGTAGGGGTCCAAGGTGACCAAACAACTCAAAGATGGCTAGGCTTACCTTCAGGTAGGGTATGACTCTCAGGGACTGCTATTGCAGTGGGAGATATAGTTCCAGGTTTCAGTAGAAATAGGTATTTGAATTTTAAAAAACATTTGTATGTATCACAAATGAGAAGGAACTTAATTCTGATTTCTTGATTGAGCATTAACGGATATTTTGTTTACTACAATAAGAAAATTTGTAATATTATGGTTGACAAATACCTCATCTTTCACGATACATTGGAAGATGCTCTTTACACTTCAGACGGGCAATTTCTACTATCCAAAACGATGAAGTGAATTATTTACATCTTTTAGCACTAAAAGGGAAAGGTTCCTCACTGAGCCTAACACTACTTTGACATCTTCATTTAGGACATCATAATCTAAAAAGGATATTAAGACTGGTAGAAGATAGACCTTAAGGTTCGTTGGAAGTGGAGGCACTTCTAGTCTACGAATTCTATTTAGAGGGTAAGACGATCAATAGGCCATTTACGATCAAGGGACTTAGAGCCAAATAAGTGTTAGAATAGGTTCATTCGGGTATATGTGGTTGGATGAACAACCAGGCAAGAGGTAGGTAAGACCCCGTAATCTAATCGTGGTGGTAAAAACCTCTTTTGAGAGTTTAAGGGACTACTTATCAGATGTGTGATTACATCAAAGTTGGTTACACTAAGGATGCCTCGACATAATGGTGTAGCGCTAAGGAGGAATAGGTTCCTTAAGTAGATTGTAAAGTACATAGTAAGTTATTCATATTTACCACATTCATTTTGGGGGGTTTGCATTAGATACGGCGGGTTTCATTCTGAATTTGGTACCTACTAAGACATTTCCCAGTAACCCATGTAGTTGTGGACAAGGCGTAAGCCAACTCTTAAATATATTCGAATATGGGATTTGCCCATCATACGTGTTGGTGGAAAATTTAAGTATGGTGGAGGCAAAGACAGAAGTTTATTTCTGTGTAAGGAACCCTAGAGGAGCTAAGGGTGATTTATTTTATAATCCTAAGAGCCAAGGGGTATTTGTTTGTACAAATGCAAGATTCTTGGAAGAGGATTATGCAATAAACCACAAGCCCTGGTCACAAATTCTTCTAGAAGAGGTTAAGACTGAACATATGGTACAACCAGATATTATACCAGATGAGCAGAGCGAGACATGACCTATCACGAGTGCACACGAGGGCCCTCGTCGTAGTGGGAGGGTTGTTCGCCAACCCGATAGGTACATGTTCATGGGACAGCCACATGACAAGATCCCGAAAGAACTTGGTACCGAACCCAAGAACTACAATGAGGCACTTCAAGACAACGATGCGGAGTTATGGAAAATGGCTATGGAATCTGAGATAAAGTCTACGTACTCTAATCAGGTCTAGGAGCTTGTAGAACCATTTGGTGCAAATGGATCTACAAGAAAAATAGAGAAGTAGACAGGAAGGTTGAAACCTTCAAAAATAGGCTTGTTGCAAAGGGGATTACTCACAAAGAAGGGTTCCATTATGAGGAAACCTACTCGCTAGTAGCCATGCTTAAGTCTATCCAGATTCTCTTATCTATTATTGTGAATCTCGACTACGAGATTTAGCAGATGGATGTCACGACAGCTTTCCTTAACGGAAGTCTTGACAAGAGCATCTATGTGATGCAACCAGACGATTTCATAGCAAAGTGCAAGGAGCACATATTATATAAGCTTAAGAGATCCATTTATGTACTTAAGCAAACATCGAGATCTTAGAATACTCAATTTGACCATGCGATCAAAAGCTTCATCTTTGATAAGTGCCCTATCGAATATTGAGTGTACTGGAAGAGTGATGGAAACAAGGTAGTGTTTCTAGTCATCTATATTGATGACATACTTCTAATCGGCAACGATATGGGGTTGTTATCTTCGGTAAAGTTATGGTTGTCATGTCAATTTGACGTAAAGTACTTGGGAGAAGCAGGCCAAATCCTTGGGATCAACCCCTTGCGAGATCGATCACATAGGATGTAGGGATTATCCTAAGCCCGTTATATTGACATGATTATTGCTCATTTTGGTGTTGAAAATTCCAAAAAAAAAATTGACTTCTTCCTTTTAAGTTTGGAATTTCTCTGTCTAGGGATCAATGTCCTAGAACACCTCAGAAGATAGAGAGGATGAGAGGTATCCCTTATGCTTCAGCGGTGGAAAGTCTCATGTATTCCATGCTCTGTACTGGACCGGATATCTGTTATGCTGGTAGCATGGTAATTAGATATGAGTCAAATTCAGAGGTAGAGCATTTTGACTGAGGTCAAGGATATACTCAAGTATCTGAAAAGGATTAGAGAGTGTATATTAGTGTGCCAGGCTGATAGTCTCATACCCCTTAGATATGCAGACTCATTTTTCCAATATTGATAGAAATTCTAGGAGATCAACCTCAGGCTGTGTGTTTTCTTCGGTAAAGCACATTGAGGGAAAGTATTGTCTCATCCAGGAAACTGTACAACATGGAGACGTTGTGGTATGCATGGTTATGTCTGCGGATAGCCTTGCGGGTCCTTTTACATAAGTAAAAGTGTTAGGTGT
>JAULLG010448617.1:0-11298 GCA_035668355.1 Sarracenia leucophylla
ATGATTCGATCAATCACGTCGGGATTAAGAGTACGTACAATCCATGATAATATAGGATGTAGATCAATTCATATAGTTAGTATAGAATTAATCATCCTAATGATGCTGCTCAATACACTCCCAGTGTACTAGCACATCGAGTTCGAACATCAAATTCTAATACCGGAATTCGATCCGTTCGACCTAGCCAAGATCAGCTAATATAATAATGTGCTACAACTATACCAATGAATTTTCCGGGTCCATTGCGGTTGTGAGCCGACTTGTATATTTGTCAGAACCTTTCCCGATCTTCCCCGCTTCATGCGACGAGTCAAATACTAGACAAAATATATAGACTGTGCATTCACACATCATATATACAACGAATATGAAACAATAAATGCAAATACATCTCAATTGTTTTCTCATTAATATGCCAGGAATCAGGGATAAAAGATATATAAAAGTATGGCTTTTAGTATACAATCCCAACAATTCCCACTTTAACTTGCAATCTAAACCGCTTTCCTTACTTATGATAATGCGATAAATCCTTGTTTTAAATACAAAATGTCTTACTTTCTGTCAAACTAAACTGTATTTTCATATCGCATATCATTCTCATAAAGCATGTTTAGTTCTTGTATAGTTTGTTTCCTATGAGCCTCGAGCTCACGTTGTCTTTGACAACACGCAGGTGATCTTGGTAAAGGCATCACGGATTGACGTATGGATGCTTTGGGATACCTTGGAGGATATTCTCATGCTTTGTATTAGTGTTTTGAGACTTATATGCACTTGAAAGCATGTTTCTATACTTGGTTAATTTTGTTGGAAAAATTGTAATTCTAAGTTTAGAAGTATGTACCTCCTATGTTTAAGCTTCATGTTTCCAGGCATTCGAGCTTCGAATTGCTTGTTTAGTATTTTTCCATAGTTCATCTACTATTTGTGGTGAGGTCGGTGTGCCGGGTGGGTGTTTTAGGCACCATTTGGCTATTCGATTAATTTTTCAGAAGACTAAGCTAGTTTAAGTATTTTCGATTTCGGGAAAAATTGTTTTAAAGTTTTAAATTAAGGTTTCAACTTGTAAACTTTTCTACATTCTTTCTCTTCCTAGTTGAACATGTTTTTTGCTATTTGATATAAAAAAAAAAAAACTCATTTTGGGACTTAAGAAGCCCTGCAGTAACAGTGCAAAATGAGCCAAACTGGCACACACTGCTCAAAAAAGTCATTTTGCAAAGTTTTGGGGTAATATTTGAACAGTTTAGGGGCTAATTTTATGCTTAATATACATACTACTTTTAAACTA
The DNA here is from genome assembly GCA_035668355.1 of Sarracenia leucophylla. Classification (NCBI taxonomy): domain Eukaryota; kingdom Viridiplantae; phylum Streptophyta; class Magnoliopsida; order Ericales; family Sarraceniaceae; genus Sarracenia; species Sarracenia leucophylla. The sequence continues at coordinate 1,298 of JAULLG010448617.1, forward strand.
ACATGGTCCATTTTTACTTGGTTTTTGCTCAGTTATTGTATGGATTAACGGAACCCTTTTTATAAACCTTAACTTGTTTTCGATTTCAGCTTATTCTTTTAGATTCTAGGTTTGTATGTTAGTATTTCCTAGTATGTTGGGTTTAGGGCGTTACATATCGCAATGACAACCACTCGTCATCACCTATGCCACTACGGTAACTACGCGTCACCACACAAGTCGCAAAAGGAATTACACGTTGCCACGTAGGCCACTACGGCAACTAAGCATCACCACACACGTCACAACAAGAATGACACATCTCTACATGGGCCACTTGGGAAACTACACGTCACCTCATGAACCACTAGGGTAACCACACCTCGCCACACTCATCATTAGGTAACGACATATCACCTCTTAAGCCACTTGAGTAACTTCATGTCACCTCATAAAAGGTTTTCCACCCATAATCGATCACGCACACAAGTTCAAGAACTAAAGAGATCTAACTACCGTATAACAGTATACATGGATCATGTCCAAGAATTCCCTCTCTGTCCTACTCACCACAACAAACTCATAAGCATAAGCATCGACTTATTGAGGGAAGCTGCTAACTACTCACCAAGGGTCATATAAGCTAACACTCCTCATCTGTCGCAAGTACCTACATGTGACCAACGTCTTCCATAATCACTACTACTATGAAGTACCTAACAATAGGGACTCATTTCAGAGCCATGGTGTCACATACTACGATACAAGCTATAAGGCTCAAGCCTCAAACCCCAAGTCAAAGGCTATGAGCTACTAACCACAAACTCGAAGTCTAAAACTATAAGTTACTAACCACGAATCATGAGCTATGAGCTATAGGCCATAAACTACAAGTCAAAAACCATAAATTTCGAGCCACCAACAACTGCTACTAGCTACAAGCCACAAGCCGTAGACCACAAGCTATGAACTACAAGTCTAAAACCCCACAAAGTTCAAACCGTAAGTCAGAAGCCACGAGCCTAAAGCCATAGATCATGAACCTTAAGTCCTACAAGTCACGAACTACACCTCAAAACCATAGGCTGCAAGTTATAGGCCTCAAGCTTCACAAACTACAAACCACACAACACAACCCATAAGCTACGGGTTAGGAGCCTTAAGCCTCAAGTTACACCAACCCACCGAATCCTTAGACCAAGACTTCAAATCTCACCTAAACATTTAAGGGTTTCACGCCTCTATACACATGTCCATGGCAAGCACGTGGCCTTGGCCATTATCCAATTCATTCACTCACACTTAGTCATCGAGTACTCATGGGCACCTGTACTTAGCCAAATTTCCAATGTCAACAACACTTATAGGTTTCAACCTCAAGGAAGCGAATCACACATAATTAAGATTTCAACATCCATAATACATAAACCTACCAATTAGGTGGTCCAAGTCACCAATTAACCTTCCACTGCACTCACAAGTACCTGCACACCTACACTTAGCTAAAATCTCATATCACTCATACATGTGGATTTCACCCAAATTAATTGAGTGACACTTGCTTATAATTCTAGCTCCCCCATAAGCATCAGCATGCCAAATAGGTGACTTAAATCACAAAAGATCCTCTCACATTTCCCAATATGCATAAGTACTAAGATTTAGCCAAACTCCCATACACTCAACCTCTTGGGATTTCATTAAAACTCTCAATTAATAAAATCACTAGGGACACTAATTGCTTACCACAATCATTAATTTTACATTATAGGGCTTGGAAACCACAAACTCCCAAATTCAAGGTTTTTTCCCAAATTCCACCGAAAACCCTAATACATGATTTTCACCAATCCATAGCTTTTGCAAAAATTAGCAAGATACAATTGTTCAAAACATCATATAAATGAAAAAAACTAACTTCCAACTTCTATAAACTTAGGATTCCTAATTTTTTGAATTCACTCTAGGCATCTTAGGATTTTCACCAAAACACAACACAACCATAAAAATCATCACACAATAATCATTTTTGTTAGCCTAAAGTCTTAATCAAGCTTGATTTTGGTTTTGACATATAACAAATAATTGATTTGAAAATCTGGGATTTGATAGACCAAAGATTTATCTATCACTAATGACTTTTTTGTGTTTGAGAAAGTATCTTTCAGGATATATCTAATACTTCGAAACTCAGTAAGAAGTCAAGAGACTATTGAAGATATGGAAGCCTATGGAGATTGTGGTGATGGCAGTTCCAATGAGAAGGAATACATGAAATTAACAATGTATCAGTTGATAGATGTATATTATAATGCTTTGGAAGCTCCTAAAAGTGGGAATATCAATGGAGTTAGTTAGCCCAGCAGAAAAGGCTTAAGTTCATAAGTCAAAGGATTAAAGGAAGCCAAGCAACAAGGAAAGGGTCGACACCAAGGATCAAGTTAGTCGACACAATGAAGCCTTGTTCCAGATCTTGAAGCCCAGAAGAAACTATTGACACCAATGATTGTGAGTCGACAAAAATAGAAGTATATCACTGAGACAAAGGGTCGACACCACGAAGATTTGAGTCAACACCAAAAGGCTCCCAGATCCAGAAATCTGAAGTGTCGACATAAAGACATTATATATTAACATCAGGTACCTTTAATATTCAGGAGATCAATTTGAGTCGACACCAAGGAGTTTTGTGTCGACACCAAAGTTTCAAGTATCAGATACAGATCTCACTGAGTCGACACCGGACAGAATGAGTCAACCCCAGCTAGCCCTAGATCGATTTGTGTCGACACCCCAGACATTTGTGTCAACACATGTGCTATAGATTTATAAATCTTGAAGCTCCAACGTTCGGATTTTCGAGCATTAAATGCTCCCAACGGCTAGTTTTTTACTCCAATGAATCTATTCTTCCAAAGGCTATATAAGGAGTAAAATCTGAAGATCAAAAATGCTTGAGACATTTATTATCAATCATTCTCTCACTAAAATCAAGAGCACCAAATTTCATATTCATTTATTGCTCTTCCTCTCAAGTATCTATAACTCTCTAGCTAAGACGAAGGCTTTATTTCTTGTTCTCTCACTGTACATCTTTTATTTTCTAAGAGAAAGAGTTAATTTGTAGTGAGCTTAATTATTGTAATCATCTCACAAAGGAGAACATCTTTTACAACTCTAACAAGAGCCAGGTTCCTACTGGAACTACTTCAGAGGCCAGGTGTCGATTCACCTACTTAAGCAATTCGACTGAGGTTCAGCTTCACCCATTGATGAAGATTAGGCTCGTGTTAACCTGTAAAAAAGAATAGACTGCTATTGCCTGAAACAATAATAGGCTTTGATTCGCCTGCAAGAATAGTAGGTTGCGCCTTACCTGTAAAGATGTCGTTGTACTGTGGTTTCGATTCATCCAAAGAATCCGAATAGTAAATTCTCAAGAGGATTTGGGGAGTAGATATTTGTCAAGCTTAGACCGAACCATTATAAGTCACGTTTGTCTTTCTCTTCCCTTATCTCTTTAATTTTCAGCACTTTAATTTTCTGTTATTCGCTGTTTATTTCCGCTACACATTTTATTATTCTTAAAGTGCTTAAAAAAGTTTTTGAGTTTTCCAATCAACCAATTCACCCCCTTTTAGGTTGCTTTTCGAGTTAACAATTGGTATCAGACCTTAGCATAAATCTTATCTCAATGATGAAGAATGAGTCCCAAATCAGTCCATCTCGAGCTCCCCAACCTCAGCCACCAACTAGAAAGAGATTTGGTTCGGTGAAGATACGAATAAGAGGATGAGAACCAAAAATCTCATGAAATAATCAAGAGAAACTTACCAAACATGACTCAACAATCACTCTAAATGTATCCTCCAAACCCTAGCCACCGTCATATCACCATACCAGACCTTAAAGAGAGAAAGAGTTCAAAGAAATAAGTAAAACGTGACCCAAAATGTGATTTAAACCAATCTATCCTAAAGAAGACTGGTCGAGCGGTCCTGGGTCTGCTCGAGTCGACCCAGTTGTTTGATTTGGTCCGAAATTTTAAAAATGAAGCCTCGTTTACAATCTGAACGACACCAAACTTCACCCGACACTCTAGAATAATTAACCAGAGGTTCTAAATCAAACTAAATGATCATTGGATACCGAATCGATATTAAATTTTAAATCCTTTGAAACTTTTAACCGGTTTTTAATTAAAGCTTAAAATCGAGACGGTCCATGATTCGACCACTCCCGACTATACCAAAACCAACCAAATGTCGTTGTCTCAAGAGAATAATAAATAAAATTAGGTCAGATCTCTACACTCTCTCTCATGTTCTCTTCGTTGCCTCTCTCTCTATCCCTCTGTCTCTCACTCTCTCTTCTGACAAAGAACCCTAACCTTCCCTTCTAGGAAGCTACCAAACCCGTTACCGCTCCATCGCTGGTGCTCAGCGCAAGACTTCTCCCAATCTCAGTGATCTCATGATCTCTCTCTATGGGGGTTTCCATTCAATGGGTCGACATTGTCATCCATGGATACGCCTCCACCGATGTGAGAACCCTAATTTTTGTTACCATTAAATAATTATTAGCCTTATAACCAACTCAATTCAACCAAAATTTAAAATCTTTATTCTTATGAAATAATATTTGATAAATAAAACAAGAGAGATAAAATGACCAAATCCATGTGTCAAAATTGTAAAAGAATCTCACAAGGACAATCTTACAAATATGATTATATATATATATATGTATGTATATATATATATATATATGTGTGTGTGTATATGTGTTTGTGTGTGTAATGAATATAATTTAATTATTCAAGCTACTAGAACCCAACACTCTAAAATTTCAAATAAAGTCAATTTGACTCAAACAAACAGAAAAGACTTAATTTAACCTAATTTTTGACAAAAAATAGATAATAAATATTTTAAAATTTTAAAATAGGTTAATTTATTAAATCAATTTATTTTTAATCGAAAAAAGTAACTAAAAATGTTAAATTTAGTTAAAATTGACAAGAAAGTGACTTATTTTAATATAATTTACAAGTTTTAAAAAATTAATAATGTCTTAATTATTCTAAAAGATAAAATTTTAATATTTTTCATAAAACTACTATTTTAAATCAATTCTATTATAAAAATGGTAAAAAAATATTAATTAATTTTTAGACAAATTTCTTTAACAACGATGTATTAATATATAAACTTTTCAGCTTTTTCTTTACCCAGCCACAATCCTTCCCTCGAAACCGAAACCCTATTATGAGGCCTGTATGCATGATCCTTTTTTTTTTTGATTGGAATGCCTGATCTTTGGGCTCTTTTCCCACTGTACATGGGAAATTTGACTTAATTCCCGAAATGGGAGATCTCAAACTTTATTCCCAACCTACGTAAACTCGTCATTTCATTTGACGAGTTCCGTGTATTTTGGGTTTTAGCAACTGTCCTGAGTAGTTTTAATTTAGTTTGTGAAGAACTCGTCAAACCAAATGACGTGTTCATTATTTTGTAAAGAGCACATCATTTGGTTTGACGCGTTATATAATTTTATAAAGAACACGTTAATTCAATTGACGAGTTCTATAATTTGTAAAGAACGCGTCAATAGAAATGAAGATTTCTATAAATATCAAAGATACCGCGTCCATGAACAGCAGTTTTTTTTTGCCTATATATATAAACAGCCAACGTACAATTTCTTCTCTTCTTGCACTTAATTTCCTTCATGGTGAGTTCGTTATCACACCTGTACTTTTTCTCAAAAAAGAGAGAAAGTGTCCGGTATATTTGCTTAGTCATTAATCACAGGCGAACTATTGTTTATTTTTATTAATTAACCAAGATTCACTACAGACTGGGTAGTATATAGTAAGTTCAGGGTCGATCCCACAGGGAAAATGAGTTATTTTGTTTAAAGAAGATTTAAAACATTTAATTCAGGAAAAAGCGTAAATCTTGGATTTTGGATTTTGAAAAGAAAATAAAAACGAATAATTAAAAAGTGATGAAAGTAATTTATGAGAAGAGTTCCACCTCAAGGTTAGAATCCACCGTTATTTGAAAATCTAGTTTCGATATGATTCCTACCTTATTTAGTTTTGAATCAGATTAAATCCCATCGTGACAAGACTGATGTGGTTGGTCAAGAAAAATAGATTTCGATTTCAACAAGGCATACCCTATCCGGAGCATAGCGTATCTCAGGTTCTACTTTTCAAAATCCGGAATTACAAATATGGCATACTCTATCCAAGATTACGACCCGTCTGGAGTACGGCCCGTATATCCATGCCATAGGCTATCTCAAATTTGTATATTCGATCAGTTAAAAAAATCATGCAACACTCATTTAATGCAATCACAGAATGCTTAAATGGGAATTATTAATTAGAAAAATAGAATTGTTGCATAACAATCTGATTACAAAACGTAAACAAGAAGTGGAATCAATCTATTCATATGTTACCAAATTACGGCTTCATCATCACCCGAGGCAGAGGACGGGACTTAGCCACTCATGGTTGGGTAGAGCTCCGTCGTCAAGTTGGTGTCGATCGTCATCGGCAGCTCCTTGGCGAGGTTCGGACGTTCCAGAGGTGACTTGGCCAGAATGACCGAAACTACTAACTACTAAACTAAAGAAAAAGGTGATTCAATTTAGTAGGATTGAATTATTACAAAGGGTTACAAAGCATCCTATTTATAGTATTCAAAAATCTCAAATTTAGCAACTTCAGGCACGGAGCATCCGGACGGTAAGCGTTTGGCGTCCGGACGGAACTTACGTGGCGAACACGTCAGTTTAATGTGGCTGTTTTGTTGCTATTCTGCATCACTCCTCCAATTCCTGTCTTATACATAAAAACACTACAAAAAATAGATTATACAATAAAAAGGGACCAACTAAGTGTAAATTAACGGGTTTAAATCGTCACTTTCGAGTGCCGATCACACCCCCTACTTACACTTTGTTAGTCCTCGAGCAAAGCCTAACAGGAAAAAAAAATAGAAAATATATATATATACTAAGTACTAATATCATACTCCCGAGCCAAAAGGTTTATCACATATCACCTGAGAACTTTAAAGATAAATTTGTAATTTTTTTTATTCTCAACTTCTAAACAGAGCAATCTCTAAGTTGTTAAATGATGTGTGATAACTCTCTTAACCTTATACCTGGCGTGTGTGTGTGAACCCAACTAATCATTAACATGCATACCATTGAATTTATCAAGTTCCAAATAACCAAGTTAACCAGATCTCGACTTCAATCATCACCAGATGTTCACTCAGAATCAATTCTCTCAGAAACGGGCTAAAATCACTCAAATTCGGTATGTGACAGAGGCTATGTATATGAAAATCTAGATATAAGCACATACCCATGACTCTTAAAAAAACTCAATTTCAAAGGAATTGACTCAGAATCTTGTGATTAGAATACTGATCATTGAGAATTTTTAAGACTTCATCACGCTATATTATTTCTTGGGATCAACCAGAACTTTGTTTTTGGTTGTAATGTTAGGTATGTAGCTTTTATCGGCTAGGGTCAAGTATGTATAGAGCACTATCTGAAAAAATGGTTATCGAAAAGGACATCAGAGTGCTGGCGTATCAAGTATCGTCCAGTGTGGTATAATAATATCACCATCACTGAATAATCTCTGAAGCTCATCTATAATGGGACGTTAATACCACGTTCTCACTGTGTCAAGAACGGATGTCTAACAATATCATCATCACTGTCTCGTATCCCGTAGCTCGTCTTGTGATGGGACGTTAATACCACGTCCTCATCACGTCAATAGATAATGACATATAGGTGATAATACCTCACCAAAAATGTGTCAAAAGATATCAAAAAGTTGTCTGTATCTCATTTGTGCCACTCTTTTTGATAAATGTTTTTTTTTTACATTTATCAAAAGAGTATGACAAAAACGATCATCACTAAGTATCTATTGTACATATCATGAATAGCAGAAAACATAATCTCTGGTCATCTCCTCGTAAAGTGTAGAAAGTATGATCTCTGACTAACTCCTCGTAAAATGTAGGAAGTATGATCTCTGGATAACTCATCGTAAAATGTAGGAAGTAAGATCTCTGGCTAACTCCTCCAAAAATGTAGGTCCGAATCCTTTCCAATTACCATAAATTCAAACAATGCTTTATGAATATTATGTGCGTAATTAAAAGAAAACAGGATTATATCCTATCATCTACGGATCAAAGTGGGGGCCTAGGGATGATGTTTTTTGAAAGGAACGAGCAGGCTCAAAAAGCCAAAGATGGCCAAAGTATCATTTCTCAAAATTTAATACAGTCTTTCAGAAGCATAATGGGTGTATTCTCATTTTTTCAATCAAAAAGAAAAACAACGTGATTCAAAACAACTGTGGTCGAAGTCAAACATATCTTCTTATGAGTAAGTGTATAAATCCTTCAGAATAAAAGATAAGGCTCAAAATCTCTTTAAAGGTCAAGTCTCCACCATTGCTGTTTTTTCAATTATTTTTCCCTCTCAAAATTCTTTAGCATGCTAGTTTAAATAATTAACCAAGTGTGCAAGAAAATGCCAGGTAGTTTGGTCTTGATTATTATTCACTCAAAATTTTTGGAAGCTTAGAAATTAACTCATGTTTTTCCATTAAAAACACATTGTTGACAAGTTTATTTTTAACTTTTTCAGGCAACATATTATAGCCTTTATATACTTATATATGAAATGATAATGGTAATTATCCCACTCCCCAACTTAAACTGGACAATGTCCTCATTGGACAAAAAGAAGAAAGAAGGGAAGTGAAGAAATTACCGAAGTCTTATAGACCATCACAGCTCAGGAACAGAAAATAATGTTTGCTGCAGAAATTACAAAAAAGAATATCACAAAAAACTCAAGAAAGAGTCTCAGGAGGAGGAGGAGGAGGCGAGGAGCTGGGCCTTCTACCCCAGCGAGCTCAGCGGGAAAACGGCTCAGCATCCGCTGGACCAGCATTTTCACCATTGCTCAGGTTGATAATGACGACTTTCGCCTTCTCCGCTGTCGATGCTCTCCTGACCTGCTGCACGGAGCTGAAATCCTGATCGGGCCACCACTCTTGGGCAAGGCCCCTGAAGGTTTCGAAGCCCTCACACCAACCCCGGGCCGCCCCGACTAGTGCACGAGCTTCTAAGGTCTGCAGGCGAGCCCTCTCCCTCTCCACCTCCTGGCTGAGATGCTCAATCTCACCAAATTAGCATTGGAGGTCCCGCCACAGACGCCGATTTGACGTCCTGAGCCACATCATCCTCTTTATAGCCTCGTAGCCCATAGTTATGGCATACAACATGCATTATAGGTAACAACGAAGGCACATAAAAAATCAATCAAAACAAGGGATGGGGGAAAGAATTTAGAACTTGGCAGGCAGATTGAAGACAAATGACGAACATACTGTAGTAGCATATCGCCAAAAATGGGCGGCTACCATACCGGTGGACAGACCGCGAAGAGCCTAATGGTCAGAGTCGGTAAGCGCCCTCCCGATAAAGTTAGCCCCCTGCTCCGCCTCCTCGAGGATATTGGTGTACGCCCAGTACCCCTTGGCCGGCAGCCCCCCACAATCGCTGGAATTGGCTCCCTGGTCACCGAAACCCAAGCACCCCTAATTACAAGCGTCGGAGTTGGCTCCGTATGGCAGACGATGGATGCTCGAGCTAGAGTTGCAAATTCAGCGCCGACTGCCCTGGGTTCAAGAGGCAACACCGTGGTACGGAGGGCGGCTATCGGATACTCTGGCTCCCTACCGTCCTCTTCCTCGTCCTCGTCCCCTGCCTTGTCTCGGCGAAGAGTGTGATGACCCCCTTGCCATTTCTACCTTCGCACGAAAGCTCTCAAATGAAATGAAGAGCAAAGATAACAACTGATCGGCACTCAAAAGTGACAATTTAGACCCGTTAATTTACACTGAGTTAGTCCCTTTTTATTATCTAATATGTGTTTTTATAGTGTTTTTGTAGTTA
>JAULLG010449722.1:0-11291 GCA_035668355.1 Sarracenia leucophylla
AGGGTCTAGGGTTATGATCCTTGAGACACGGTAGTTGGTTTAGTCTCTATTCATGCTTGTATAGCAGTATATGCCTTGTGATAGGATGTAGTTATATCGTAGTGGTTATTTCGATATACGTGTAGTCTCGTATTGACGAGTGGGTCACGACCGATGTGGAGTCTCGTATTGACGAGTGAGTCACAACCGATGTGGAGTCTCGTATTGACGAGTGGGTCACAAATGACGTGGAGTCTCCTTTTGACGAGCGGGTGACGACTTACGTCAATTAATATTTATACTTGTGATATAAACGGTTAGCCTTTGTGGCTTAGGAGATTGTGTTTGAGAATTTCTCACCTTTAGGTTGTCGTATTGCTTATACGTGAGCTATTTGATATCTTAGTAATAGATATAGTTAGTGCGATGCCTTGGGGTCGTGGTTAGTGGCTCTATGCCTTATAGATCATCTGTTGATCGTTTAGCCATACTCGGATTGTGAGTATGTGCTGTTATGATAGACTTACGTCTTTATTTCTGGGAAGTCGTTGATCGTTTCCTGTTGGGCTTGTTGGTAGAGGGCCACCTTTGCCTCTTAACCCGGTATTGTTGTTGGGGTTACGTGTTATATGTTAAAGCCTATGTTTATGTGGTTAAAATGTTTATACGCTATGGTATGGGACATATCCTATATTCATGAATTGAGGTAACTGTTTACATGATATAGACTACTAGTCTGATATGGTTTAAGATGTCGGGTTTGAGAGCTTCTCGCCCTTATGTTATGTTGCTGCTCACATGTAAACTGCTAATATCTCTATGATAGATATAGTTGTGCAGGGTTTCTACTTGTTTTATTGATATCGGGTAAGGATACCCGGTTAGTTGATTCGGGTATGTTCCTGTTATACATATATATCCTGTTATGGTGGTGTACTATGATATTAGGTATTATATCAAGTTATTGGTTCCGGTATCCTGTTTCACATATCGGTTGAACTGTTTAGCTTTGTATTTAAGTCTTCTAGACTTGTGGATATTGTCAAGGCTTGGGTTTATTGTTTATGTCTAAGGTTAAGCTGGTTAAGCTTAGGTGGATAATGTACTTGATGTATAGATGCTTAGACTTATGATATAAACTGTTTTCTAGAAATCTTGATAATGCGATAAACTGTATTTTACTGGTTTTAGTTAAACTTTATTTCTTCCTATCGCATGTCATCTTCATATAGCATATTTAGTTCCTTTGTAGCTTGTTTCCTACGAGCCTATGGCTCACGTTGTCTATGACAACACAGGTATGCTTGGAGAAGTGTAGCAGGATGAGAGCGGACGCAGCGGTAGCTAGGTAGGAGTTTGGTTTATTAGTTGAGCATGTCTTAGCTCCTAGTTTTCATTTGGATAATTGTATATTATTCAGGTGTGTTGTATGAGGCCATAAGGCCATTTACTATTTTGTGGCATGCATGTGAGATAGCGCACTGGAAGGGCTTGCGCTATTGTTGTAGATGCCTTGGATGGGCTTAGGTTTTTGCATGAGTTGTTGCATTTTCTGTTTACAGGTTGTTTTGGGTTTGGCCTTTAGCCCAAAAACAGGGGAAACTCTGCCGAAAATTTCTAAAAAGAGTTAGATTAATTTCAAACATTTTTAGTTTTCTTTAAATAAAGGCATTTTACCTTTTTAAGAAAAGGTCTGAAAAAGAAAAATTTGGCCAGAGTTTCGATTTTTAATAAATCTTTTTATATTAAAAAGAGGGGTTTCGATCCGGTGCTTCGCGGTGTTAATAGTTTCTAGTATGTCGGGTTCGGGGCATTACAGAACTCTCGGTCCTAACTCGATTTATGTCTCGAGTTTCCAATTATCATTTGCACTGTACTCTCCCCACGTTTAAGATATGGATTCCTGAAAATCGAATTAGGTTACTGACAACCCGGTTTGATAATTCTCTTATCGTCGCACCCGTACTGCTTAACCTTTTGAGTATGCCCGATTAACCGATCCACTGTACAGGTATGGCATAGTCAAACTTATAAGAAAAGCACACGAGGAGGAACTCCTCAACCTAAGTTAGACGTAGTTTTCGTTAGTTGATTATCAACCATCGATGAATAGCGACAGTACCCAACCCACTGATCATATTGATCTCAATATCGAAATCTTAGCCATTGGTGACTCAAAGTATTGCGCATTATCCGAACATGATTCGATCAATCACATCGCGATTAAGAGTACGTGCAATACATGATAATATAGGATGTAGATCACTTCATATGGTCAGTATAGAATTGTTCATCCTAATGATCCTACTCAATACACTCCCAGTGTACTAGCACATTGAGCTCAAACATCGAATTCCCAAAACTGAATTCGCCCTATTCGACCTAGCCAAGATCAGCTAATATAACGATGTACTACAATCGTGCCAATGGATTGTCCAGGTCCATTGCGATTGTGAGCCTACCTGTATATTTTGTCAGAACCTTTGACCCAATCTTCCCCGTTTCATGCGACGAGTCAAATACTGGATAAAGTATACGGACTAAGCATACATACATCATACACACAATGGATATGAAACAAAAAATGCAAATACATTTCAATTGTTTCTCATTAGTATTCTAGGGATCCAAGTTAATAAAATATATAAAAGCATGGCTGTTTAAGTATACTATTCTAACAATCTCCCACTTATACTCAAAGACATGCAGGCACACATCTAACACCTAACCCTTTTACATGGTTATCAAAGAACTTCTGAGACAATGCCTTTGTAAAAGGATCTGCTAGGTTCTCCGCAGATGCTATCTTGGAAATGACCACGTCTCCCCGCTGCACTATCTCCCGAATGAGATGAGACTTCCTCTCTATGTGCTTCTCTTTTTTTGAACTCTAGGTTTCTTCGAGTTTGCAACTGCCCCATTATTGTCACAATAGAGTACAATGGGCGACTGCACTGAAGGTACCACATCCAAGTCCAGTAAGAAGTTCATGAGCCAAATCGCCTCCTTAGATGCATCCGAAGCCGCAATATATTCGGCCTCCATGATCAAGTCAGCAATACAAGACTGCTTGATGCTCCTCCAACTGATGGCTCCTCCTCCCAAGGTAAACACATAACCCAAGGTGGACCTCCTAGAATCTCTATCAGCCTCAAAATCAGGGTCAGTGTACCCCAAGGGTGTAAGACTATCTGCCTGGTACACTAACATATACTCCCTAGTCCTTTTTAGGTACTTGAGTATATTCTTGACCGTAGTCTAATGTTCTTCCCCTGGATTAAGACTGATATCTACTCACCATACCAACATCATAACAGATATCGGGTCTAGTGTAGAGCATGGCATACATGAGACTCCCTACTACTGAAGCATAAGGAATACCTCTCATCCTCTCTATCTCATCAGCTGTCTTAGGACACTGATCCCTAGATAGAGTAATTTCATGCCTAAAAGGAAGAAATCCTTTCTTGGAATTTTCTATGCCAAAACGAGCAATTATAAAGTCAATATAACGGGCATGGGATAAGCCCAACATCCTACGTGATCGATACCGCAAGAGATTGATCCCAAGGATTTAGCCTGCTTCTCCCAAGTCCTTCATGTCAAATTGACTTGACAACAATACCTTTACCGAAGACAATAGCCCCACATCGTTGCCGATTAGGAGAATGTCGTTAACATAGATGACTAGGAACACTACCTTGTTTTCATCACGCTTGTAGTACACACAATATTCAATAGGATACTGATCAAAACTGAAGCTTTTGATCGCCTGGTCAAATTGAGTATTCCAAGACCTTGATGCTTGCTTAAGTCCATAAATGGATCTCTTAAGCTTCCACAACATGTGCTCCTGACCCTATGCTACGAACCCATCTGGTTTCATTATATAGATGCTCTCGTCAAGACGTCCGTTAAGGAATTCCATCTTGGCGTCCATCTACCAAATCTCTGGTTGACGAACAACCCTCCCACTACGACGAGGCCCCTCCTGTGTACTCGCGATAGGTGGTGTCTCATTCCGCAAATCAGGTATAATTTGTGGTTGTACCATATATTCACTCCTAACCTCTTCTGGAATAATTTGTGACCATGGTTTGTGGTTTATTACATAATCTTCTTCCAAAAATCTTGCATTTGTACTAACGAATACTCTTTGATTCTTAGGATTATAGAATAAACCACCCTTAGTTCCTTTGTGGTACCGTAGACAGAAACAGACTTCTGTCTTCGGTTCTACCATACTTGCATCTCCCATCAACAGATGTGCTGGGAAACTCCATAGCTGGAAATGTTTTAGACTTGGCTTATGCCCAGTCCACAATTCCAAAGGGGTATTAGGAACTGCCTTAGTAGGTACCGAACTCGGAATGAAAACCGATGTCTTTAATGAAAACCCCTAAAACTAATGTGGTAAACCCAAATAAATTACAATGTACATTACGATCTCCTTAAGAAATCTATTCCTCCTTACCGCTACACCATTCGGCCGAGGCATCATTGGTGCAAACGATTGGGATGTAATCACATGTTCTAACAAATAGTCTCTGAACTCCCAAGAGGTATTCACCACCTCGATCATGGAGTCTTACATACCTTTTGCCTGGTTGTTCATTGGGCCACATACATCATAATTAACAAATCCCAACACTTATTTGGCTATATGTCCCTTAGCCGTTAATGACGTCTTGGTCATCTTACCCTCTAAACGGAATTCGTAGACTAGAAGTGCCTCCACTTCCAATCAACCTAAAGGTCCATTTTTTACCAACTTTTGTATCCTATTTAGATTAACATGACCTAAATGAAGATGCCAAAATAGTGTTTTGATCAGTGAGGAACCTTTCCTATTTAGTGGTAAAACATGTAAGTAATTCACCTCATCATTTTGAATAGTAGAAATAATCGGGTGTGAAGTATAAAGACCATTATCCAATGTACCATGATAGATAAAATGTTTTCCAACCTCAATATTACATAATTGGTTATTGTAGTAAACACAATATCCGTTAATGCCCAATCAAGAAATCAAAAATATGTCCCTTCTGATTTGTGGAACATACAAATGTTCTTTAAAATCACACACCTATTTCTACAGAAACCTGGAAATATATCTCCCACTACAGTAGTAGTCCCTTGGAGTTATACCCCATCTGAAGGTAAACATTGCCATATTTTTGTTTCTTGGTCACTTGGGACCCCTACAATGAATTGCAGACATGATTAGTGGCTCATGTATCTACATACCAGGATTCCGTAGATACAACCGCTAACCACAACTTAAAGATAAGGCATTACCTGCATCCTTGTTCCTTTTCTGGTCAGTATAATCTCTTTTCTAATACCCCAATGTTTGACAATATTAGCAACTACCCTTAGGCACATTAACCTTTATCTTGGTACTCGATGGCTCCTAGCCACCAACCCATTGTGTATTATTCTGTTGCACCCCTTTCTTCTTCTTCTTACCACCTGTTAGCTTAGAAGGAGAACCTTTTATGTAACAAACACATGGGCTGACTTCTAGATAACACCCTCTGCTACCTGAAATGAATTAGGCAATGACTGGAGCACGATATCAATTTGGGATTTCGCATTGATCTCGGCTCCAAGGAGCCCCAAATCGTTAAGAAGACCGATCATCTTCAAAATGTGGTCTCTCACTAGTGTACCCTTTTCCATGTTCGTGTTCATAAGACCCATCGTGGAAACCTGCCTTACTACTTGACCTTGCCCACTAAACATTTCTGTAAGGGAAAAGTTCATATCAGCCGCATATATCATATACTGATACTAGCTTTGCAAAACATCTGACATGGAAGTCAAGATGTAGCAATATGACATCCTATCAATCTTTACCCAATCCTGATAGTCTTGGATCTCTTGTTAGAAGATCCACTATTAGGAGCAGGTTAACCAGGATCAAACAATACAAACCTATATTCATCAAAAGTTAGGACAATATAGAGATTCCATTTCCATTTGATAAAATTAGGTCCAATCAATTTATAATCTTTGTGTTTCACCGTAATTAGATTAAAACTAGATCCCAATATTATGTCCTGAGAAACAAAAGAGAAATTTTTTTGATTCTTTGGAAAAATATAGTGTCCCTCAATCTTTTAATTTTAAAAGAATTATTGGCGGCCTGAATTATATGTGATTAGGCAGGCCACATTAGTGTGGACGACTACTAATCTATCCCTGTTCGGACAGACATGTCAGTCTATTAATATTGCCATAAAAAATATCACTAAAAAAACCATTTGCCTAGAGTCACATTAACTGATTAGCCCACATTAGTGTGGACGTCTAACAGTTAATGAACTAAGAACTAACAGGTTTTTATTTCTCGATAATTCAAAAAATTAAATAGTCAATTACCTTTGGTCCACACAAATAAAAATAGTGACTCCATTGGGGAGGATATTTTTATTCACGTGTTAATTGTATAACCATCACACTCAATTGCAAAATCTCACGACAAAGCCATAGGCCCGGTGTGTGTGAACCCTACTTAGCCCCATTTTTCAAATTAAATCCTATTGGAGATTCATGCCAGAGATACCATAACTATAGCCCTTCTGTTGGGGAGACCGGTCAAGCTGGCACACGAGCTATAACTACAACTCCTACGAACGCGTGATGGAGACCGTATGATTTATCTGTCAATAAATCCTTCTCCCACTTAATATTTTATAAAACCGAGGGTTTTACCTTTTTGTTTATTTTAAAAATTAAACACATTTTTAATTATTCGATTGAAATTATTCTGGCTTTATTCAATTAAAAATTCCATATTTAATTTCATTTAAACAAACAAAAAACTTTACATATTTAATTTTGCAAAAAGAAATTAATAACCCGGGTTTTTAAAAAATCCCTAATTATTTATCTACTTAACGAAAAATTAAATAATTTAATTATATATTTATTTTTTATTTTAAAAAATTGCTTGGATTAATTATTTTATAAAATTCTTTTTCCTAATATTCCTTGATATAAAAATCATATCTTAAAGCAAAAATAAATAAAATAAAAAATTCATCAACACAATTAAATAAAACAAACAAATAACTAATCAAAAATAACGACAAATAAATAAATAAAAGTCGTTACGATCTGGTCTGTCAGTTTAATCTAGCCGTCAAAGACCCGATATACCGCCTCAGCCCTCGGACTTCCGTCAACCATCGACCAAATAATGACAATACCCAACACACCGGTCATATTGATCTCAATATCGAAATCTCAGCCATTAGTGACTCAAAGCATTGCACATTATCTGAACATGATTCAATCAATCACATCGGGATTTAGAATACGTGTAATACATGATAATATAGGATGTAGATCAATTTATATAGTCAGTATAAAATCGATAATTCTAATGATCCCGCTCAATACACTCCCCGTATACTAACACATCGAGCTCGAACATCAAATTCTCAGACCGAAATTTGAGCTGTTCAACCTAGTCAAGACCAACTACTATAATGATGTGCTACAATCATACCAATGGATTATCTGGATCCATTGCGATTGCAAGCCTACTTGTATATTTTTCAGAACTTTTGACCCGATCTTCTGCACTTAATGCACCGAGTCAAATACTGGACAGAATATACGGACTATGTATTCACAAATCATATACACAATAAATATGAAACAGTAAATGCAAATCCTCTCAATTGTTTTCTCATTAATATGCATGTGATCAACAATACCATTATTCAAAATCAAGACGGAAGCGTAGTATGTTTGGTTTAAAAAAAAATAGATTCAGTGCTCGTTTTTCATGAAAATAAATATGGTAACCTATATGGACAGATGCTTATACCTGTAGAGATTTGTCGAAAAATCTCAAATAAAATCCACGTACAAAGTGAGACGACCCCGAGAACTTCTCACGTATGGTCCGAGCATGTCCTTGACTCCGACGGGTGGACGCCAATCCGAGGCAAGACCTTGAGGCTTCAACAAACATCCTTCTTCTCCGAATCTCCATGTAAAGCAAGACCCGAGAGAGGGAGAGAGAGAGGGGGCAGCTAGGTTAGGGTGTTATGCCAAAGCTAGGTTTTTAATTCCCTATAATTATGTATATATATAAGCCTCAAATTAATTAGGGAGAATAATAATTATTCTCCATAATTAAATAAAATATATATATACATAAAATATATATTAAAAACCATAATTGGGTTCCTTTTAATTCCCATATATTTAATATATAAAGTCTCCATAAATTTTAAGAAAAACAATATTAATAATAATATTATTTTTTCTTCCAAAATACATAGAATTATATATTAAATATGTATACTAAAACACCCATATAGGGCAGGCCAAAGAGAGGGAAAGAAGGAGAAAAATTCTCTAGTTTCCTTAAATCTCCCCTTTAGAATATATCCTCGCCTTATCTCCTTTGTTTCCTACGTATATAAAATACATCTAAACAACTAAATTAGGCAACTATATCCACCATGGCGGGCCACCGAGGGATAAAACCCTAGGTGTGCCAAATACCGAAAATACCCCCGAACATTTAATTTAATACCTCAAACGTCCCGACGATCGAATTAAATTAAATAACCAAAGCCTACAAAAAAATCCGTGCGTATAAAAGGGCTACGTGAGGGATCACGAAGAAGTATAGGACTCGGGCTAATCGTACAAGAATACCGGATATCCCAAACTCAACCCCCGAATTAGTCCATTCTCGCACGAGCCATGACTAATTCCACTAAAGGCCCCGACTGAACTCCCGGCCCTAAACTCGAATTATGTCTCGAGTTTCCAATTACCAGATGCACAGCCATCTCCCCACGTTTAAGATATGGATTCTCGATAATCGAATTAGGTTACTGACAACCCTGTTCGAAAATCCTCTTTTCCTCGCAACCGCACCGCATAACTTATTGATATGTTGGATCAACCGATCCACTACGCAGGTTTGATATCATCAAACTTATAAGCAAAGCACATGTGGGGTAACTCCTCAACCTATGTCAGACATGGTTTCCATCAGCTGATTATCAACCATTTAACAAATAAAGTCAGCACCTAACCCATCGGTCAAATTGATCTCGCCATAGAAATCTCTGGCATTGGTGACTCAAAGTACTGATCATCATTCGAATATAATTCGATCAATCACGTCGGGATTAAGAGATCATGTAATTCCTCATAATATAGGATGTAGGTCAATTCGTATAGTCAGTATAGAATTGATCATCTTATTTATCCCGTTCAATACACTCCAAGTGTACTAACACATCGAGCTCGAACATCAAATTCCAAGACCAGAATTCGATTCCTTCCACTTAGCAAAGATCAGCTAATATAACGATGTGCTACAACCGTACCAATGGACAGTCCGGGTCCATTGCGGTTGTGATCCCACTTGTATATTTGCAAGAACCTTTGACCCGATCTTCCCTGTTTCATGTGATGAGTCAAATACTGGACAAGATATACGGATAATGCATACATACATCATACATATATTAAATATGAAACCGAGTATACAAATCCTCTCAATTGTTTCTAATTAACATTCTTGGGATCCCGGATAATACGTAAAATCATAACTTTTAAGTATACCATTCTAACATTTTTATAGTAAAGGTGGTGGTTTGCACGTCATGAGCTATGCTATGTCGTGAACAATGCATTCTTGTGCCCTGTCTTTGCGTAGTGAGCCATGTACCGCCTAGCGCGTATGAACGAGAATGCTTTTCATGATGGAATGTGGAAGTGAATACAGTGGACGACAGCGTGGTGGTGGTGTGATGTGACCCTGAGTTATAGAGGTTATGTCTGAGTGTTTTCTTTTTCCTTACAAGATATGCCCTTAGTAGCTATGACGACGTTGTGTCGTCATCGGTATCCTATTTTAGATCAGTGTGTTTTGTCCGGAGTACATGTCTAGGGAACGCATCTATTTGGAAATGAGCGTTGTTTGTTGGTTGTGAGAATGAATGATAGGCTGATGTGCAGTAATCATGGTATGCATGTATGCCCATTCGACTTATTTAGGTTCCGTGGGAAGAAAGTCAAGTGTTCTTTCCATGATTATAGTCCCTTTTGAGAGATCTCTCTATGACGATAACCTGGGATGAGGTTCAAGATTAAGGAAATATGAGCAGTGTGGTTAGTTAAGTGGTAGCTGGGTGAGCTACTGTTGCATGGAGTTTGGTAATCGTCGAGGCGATTAACATATTGTTAAGTGATTATGCGATTTTGTCCCTGGTATCCTTCCGGGACTTAATTTGGTGCCTTGTTCACATCCGAGTTTCTTTGGGTGTATTATGGTTGCATGGAGAGGGTTTGACTTTATTTTAGGTTGGTTTGTCGTTCGTGTATGTTTGGGAAACAAACTAACATAAACATAGAGATTTATGCTTAGGCCTTTTTAACGATTTTCATTTTTCCTAAACGTTAAAAAGTTGGTTGTTCTGATTTGCAAGCTTGTTGGTTAGCCTTCACAATCTTGTAAGGATTATATCTTGATTTTGGAAGCATAAAATTAGGTTTTGGAGTGAAAAAGATGTTACAGTATCTGTGCAGTTTTTCTATTGCAACAACATCCATTCGAGCGGGCCCCTGAGTTCAAAACTATATGGTTTTCTATTTGAAATTGGGTTTTTGAGGGATGTTTTGGGTATGGTTTTATACTCCAAAGGGAGGATTTGTTGTCACATTCAACTTAGTGAAGAGTTTTAAACCAAAAGTTTTGTTTACTTGAAAACAAAGGGTTTTCTTTGGAAAAAATACCTTGTCGCGGGTTTGGGTTCAAATTCCCATATTTGGCTTGGGTTTGATTTTATCTTCAGTTCTTATATGATTTATTGTGAGCCTAGTGGTAGGAACCTGCATGCTATGATCGGTTTGATAGTCGTGTGTATGTCCGAGGGACACTCAGTTAGGTTGATGTTAGTACGGATCGGGGTATCACAAACGATTGGTATGTGGGAAACTTTCAGGGGTTAACTGTAGTTCTTCAGGGACTGTGTTGGGATAGAGATTTTAGCGGATCAATACTATTAATATTTTGGCTATTAATGGGTTAAGTACAAAACCATTGTAACTGTACCTTTAATTTTGGGTTTGGGGTTTTAAAGTGTTTGTGCCTAGGTCCTCTGTCCAGATCACATTTAACATGCCCGGTCTGATCCTTACAAGGTATATGACCCTCACATAAACACACCCATATACATTCATATCATATCATGTTTAGGGTAGTTTGTGTTTATTGTTGTCTTAGAGAATTCATGACTTACCATGTATTCTAGCCAGTGGCATGCGAAGGG
>JAULLG010451932.1:0-11279 GCA_035668355.1 Sarracenia leucophylla
CATTGGATTGGGGATGAGCCGGTGAAGCAAAATGGAGTTCGATATCCCACTCTGCGCAGAAGTCCCTGAACCTCTTACTATCAAACTGTTTCCCATTATCTGTCACGATCGTTTTCGGAACACCAAATCTACTAATGATCATCTTCCATACGAATTGCGTTATATTCTGCTCGGTGATCTTGGCCAACGGCAGAGCTTCCACTCACTTGGTGAAATAGTCTATACCAACCAGTAAAAATTTGACTTGGCCTGGTGCCATCAGAAAGGGGCCCACGAAGTCTAAACCCCACTCTGCAGAAGGCCAGGGAGCGACCAGTACCGTGAGGTCAGACGGGGGTCGATGAGGAACGTTAGCGAACCGTTGGCACTTGTCGCACTTGGCTACGAATGTCTTGGCATCTCCGGCCATGGTCGGCCAGTAATATCCCGCCCTGGCTGCCTTTCCCGTAAGGGCTCGGTGGCCGGAATGATTACCACACATCTTGTCGTGGATTTCTCCCAAAATATATTGAGCTTCTTGGGTGTCTACGCACCGTAAAAGGGGAACTGCCACACTCCTGCGATACAGGATATCTCCGATTAGTAGATATCTGGTGGCTCTCGCTCGGATTTTCCGGGCTTCTACCTTATCAGCCGGGAGCTCTCCCATACGGAGGAAGCTTATGATAGGTGCCGCCCAGCTGTTATTTCCAAATACCCTAATCGGGAGCATCTCTAGGGGTGGGGTTATGATACGCTGGTGTGCAATTTTGAATGACACGCCTTCCTCTACCTGCTCCAGAACTCCCGAAGCATGCTGGGCAAGCCGATCAGCCTCTAAGTTCTCCAATCGTGGAATTTTGTTGATTTCGACTGCTTTAAAGTTGGCCATAAGCCGCTTGGCCTCCGCCACATACCCCTTCAGGCCCTTACTTTTCACTTCGCACCGGTCGTTGACTTGTTGAGTGATAAGTTGGGAATCAGTGTAAACTGCCAATTGATTCGCCCCGTAAGCTTGTCCCAATTGTAATGCTTTAACGAGGGCTTCGTATTCGGCCTCATTATTAGTAACCGAGAATTCCAGACGAACGGCGTGCCTAAGCCGATCACCCTGGGGGGACAGGAAACTGAGACCGACTCCCCCGAGGGTTTTTCGAGAAGAGCCGTCGATGTTGACCTTCCATGCTTCTGATAGGTTGATAATCTGATTTCCGGAGTTATTCGCAACATTCAATTGCTCGGTTGTTGACTCTTGGTCCTTTGGTTGATCCATCCCCACCAATTCAACCAGAAAATCAGCTACCGCCTAACCCTTTAATGAAGTTTGCGGTCGGAATTCCAACTCAAACTGACTAAGTTCGATAGCCCATTGTGCCAACCGTCCCGAAAGATCAGTTTTCTCAAAAATCTTTCTTAATGGCTGATCCGTAAACACCACAATTCGGTGTGACTGGAAGTAGGGGCGTAACCTTCTCGAGGCTATCATTAGTGCGTAGGCTAGTCTTTCCAGTTGGGGATATCTTGTCTCCGCAGGCAAAAGGACCTTGCTGATGTAATAAACAGGTCTTTGATGTCCCGAACCATTGCTGATGAGCGCAGCACTAACAGCTACTGGGGAGACGGCCAAATATAGAAAAAGTTCTTCCCCGGGCACCGGACTCGCGAGTAACGGTGGGTTGGCCAGATAGGCCTTAAGGTCAGAGAAAGCTCGATCACATTCCTCCGTCCAAGCGAATGCCTTCTTCAATACTTTGAAGAATGGGAGGCACTTGTCAGTCGCCCGGGAGACAAAACGGTTGAGAGCTGCTACCCTTCCTGTGAGTCGTTGTACGTCTTTGGGTTTTGCCGGGGGCTGCATATCAATGATTGCTCGGATCTTGTCAGGGTTCGCTTCTATCCCCCTCTGGCTGACCAAGAAACCCAAAAACTTCCCAGAAGACACGCCGAAGGCACACTTGGCAGGATTAAGCCTCATCTGGTGCTGTGCCAAGACCTGGAACACCTCCGCAAGGTCGGCCAGATGTTGGTCGGCATTGCGACTTTTGACCAACATATCATCGATATAAACCTCCATATTGCGTCCGATCTGATTTTCGAACATCTTGTTGACCGTTCGCTGATAAGTAGCTCCCGCATTCTTCAATCCAAATGGCATCACCTTATAACAATAGGTTCCCCTTGGGGTAATGAAGGCTGTCTTCTCTTGATCGGGCTCGTGCATGAGAATCTGATTGTAGCCTGAGAAGGCATCCATAAAACTGAGAAGCTCGTGGCCTGAGGTTGAATCCACCAGAAGATCAATCCTGGGCATCGGATAACTGTCCTTCGGACAAGCTTTGTTCAGGTCGGTGAAGTCCACACACATTCTCCATTTCCCATTGGGCTTCTTCACCATTACTACGTTAGCCAACCAGTCTGGATATATTACTTCCTTGATGAAGCCTGCCGTTTGGAGTTTGTTTGTCTCTTCCATTACTGCATCTTGCCTCTGTTGTGCAAACGTACGGCGTTTTTGTTTAACCGGCCTTGCACCCGGGTCTGTACTTAGGCGGTGTACCATAAAATCTGGGGATATCCCGGGCATATCTTCATGGCTCCACGCGAACACACGTTTTCGCTCGCTTAGGAATTCCGCGAGGGAGCTTTTCAACTCGTTTGATAACTGCGTTCCGACCTTCACTGTCCTGGAGGGATCCGTTTGGCTGACTGGCACTTCCTGAAGGCTCTCAGCTGGTTGGGGGCGATATTGGTCTTCATCAACCCCTGAATCCAGGCTTTTGATCGGCAGCCTTGCATAGATAGAGGGAACAACTTGATCGGGGTTTCCCCTTTCCAACGAGGTAATATAGCACTCCCTGGCCAGTGACTGGTCACCTTGTGCATACCCTATCCCCTCGGGGGTGGGGAACTTGACTTTTAAGTGATAAATGGAAACGGAAGCTTGGAACTGTCGAAGGGCAGTGCGACCTAATATAGCATTGTAAGCCGAGGGGAGATCCGTTACCATGTAGGTCAACATTTCCGAAACCTTTAGCTGATGATCGCCTAAGACAGTGGGTAAAAAGATAGTTCCCAAAGGGAGCCGGCTCTCCCCGGTTAGTCCAACAAACGGGGTATCCACCGGCTGAAGCCTGTTACGATTGATCTGCATCTGGTCGAGGGCCCCTATGAACAATACCTCTATAGAGCTTCCTGTGTCAACCAAGACTCTGCGGACCATATGGTTACTGATTACCAAACTAATGACCAGCGGGTCGTCGTGGGGCTGCTGAATTAAGGGTCCATCATGATCGGTGAAATCCATGGGGGATAACTCCGAGTAGGACCAATCTTTGAAAGGTCGGCAACAATGTGAATCGGGTCGGGGTTGTCTCCTCGAGGGATCGCCGATCACCATATAAACCTCAGAATGGCCCTTCGCCGACATCGTACCCTGCTGAGCATCGTGAGTTTGGGAGTGTTTAAACAAACTACTCCCGGGTTGGCAATAATGCTGCTTCTCCTGAGGATTGACTTGGAACTGATCCCTCTCTCTTTGCTGAATCTGCCGTCCTACCTGAACTTTCAGCTGGTGGCATTGTTCAGTATCGTGGCCGTATTTCCGATGGAACTCACAGTACGGTCCTGATCGCTGATCAAAGGAGGACCAGGCTTCTCCCGCTAGAGAGGGACTCGGGATACCCCGATCATATACAGGGGCTAGAAACAAGGAAGACTTAAGATGAGTGTGGGAGCGGGACCTGGTTCTGCCACGGCGTCGACTTTTCTTGGTAGCCCCGTGTTCACGCATCTGCACGGCACCTTCTTTGTCGTAGCTTGTACTCTTCCCCTCGTCCTTTCGGTTTGAAATGTTAGTTTTGGATTCCTCCCCTTCCCATGGTTCGGGAAGAGCTCCCGGGGTTTGAGATCGTCTGGATTTCATAATCTCTTCCGCCCCGACATATCTTTGGGCCCTTCTTATGAGTTCGGTCATATCCTCCGGCGGGTCTTCGGATATTGCGAACAGGAACTGGGACGGTTGCAAACCTCCCACAAAGGCGGCCATTGTCACCTTTTCTTGTCCGTCGTCGATCTGGAGAGCCTCCTGGTTGAATCGGCTGATGTAGGCTCGAAGGGGTTCTCCATTCCCCTGTCCAATTCCTAATAAAGAAGCAGCTCGCTTTCGATATCTTTGGGCCCCAGCAAAATAATTGATGAATGCCTGAGCGAGCTGAGCGAAAGAACAGATGGTATTCGGAGGGAGCTGGACGAACCACGCCCTGGCCGGACCTTGAAGGGTGGCCGGGAATGCGCGACACATGATTTCTTGTGTGACAGCGTACAGATACATCTTGGATTGAAAGGCGTCTATATGGTCGGATGGATCGGTGGTACCGTCAAATAGCTCCATCTATGGCATGTCAAATCCAAAGGGCAGGGGAGCGTCCATCACGGCGAGATCGAAAGGAGAAGTACCCCGGTGATTATCATCACTAAACATACCTCTTTCCCTCAACAACGATTTCATTTCGTCGGCTTCGATCCGAGCGGCTTGTATTCGTCCATCGATATTCTCTTCCGTAATATTATCAAGTCCCTCGGAACGGACTCGACCTGCACCTCCCTCATCTTGCACAGATTGATCGTGGTGGGAGTCTCCCAAGAAGCTTCGGGACTCCGTCTGGGTCTTAATATGCTGAAAGAGGGTCAAATTATGGGCGGCAAGTTGTAAAATAGCCTCCGCCAGCCGCTGGTTTTGTCTCAGTAAAGATCCAGGTGAGATAGGGCGGTGCGGACTCTTCATGGGTGGTACGTCAGTAATATCTAACATGGAAGACTCCCTCTTGTCCATTGAAAGGGCTCAGGAAGCCCCCGGTAGGAAACCAATACTATCAATAAATTTATAAAATGTTTCCCACAGACGGCGCCAACTGATAGCGTCAGGATTCCGTCGGGTTCCAAGCCGGTGGCGGATGGATCGTCTGGGAAGTCCTTCGGATCTGAGATGAAGTGGAAAACAGGTTAGGACAGGGTGCCGGCGTCCCGGCGTACCCTCTCCGATGGTAAAGTCAGTATCGATATCAGGACGAAAACTGTAAGCGGTAATGTATTGAAAAGCTAGAGGGAAGGTGGAGAAGGAGATGAACAGTGTATATTTTTCTATGCGTATATCGTAAGGGTCAAGAAAGAAGAGATGATTTTTTTGTCATACCTGGTTCGGAGGCTTAGCAAAGCCTATATATCTGGTCCGATCGAGCGACACGTGGCTAGGTTGGTCGATACGTGGCCCCTCAGATGAGGGTCTTTGGCGGGATGACTTGAGGTCCCTTGGATCAGGAATGATCACTTGTGCTGCTCACGTGATATGCAGAGGCTGGCAGCAGAAGCCATTTAATTCCCATTTATTGATTTGCTCAGAACCTTTACACGTGCTGGAAGACGATCGGAGCTCGGTCGGGCCGTTGTCCCCTGAAATCATTACCCGTTGCTGCGTGACTTGCTGAGGAAGATACAGGAATGCAGGGCTAAGTGCGCCGATCTGGGAACTCGCTCGGATTCTAGTGTCCGGTCGGCATAACGAAGTGTTGATATTCTTCTGGCCGCTCGAGCTCGGGGTCAAACTCCCTGCGAGATCGGAGAATGTTGTAACATGTATTCCGTTCGGCCCCTTGGATATGGAGTTTTCCTTCAATTCTGATATATGTTCACAAAGCATAGCTCGGGGTCGGGCGTGTGACTCGGGCGCACGGCTTAAGGAGACCAGACAGGTCGTTAGTTGGGCCAAATAGCCAGCTGAGCCCAAATTCATAATATTGGACCCGGCCCCTGGGCACTCTGTGGGCTGGGTACATCAATTGCGGGCCCAATCGGGCTGGATCGTTCTTCACAGGCTGGGTCTTGGATTGGGCCTAATGAAGATATAGCTTCCATCTTGATAAATATGGCAAAGATATGGACGTGTTCTTGCAGGTCCCCAATCCGGATGTCGTTGTCGACCCGAATAATGGTGGTGAAAATTCTCACCACATCAGTAGTCCCCTATTCTTGATAGTCTTTAGTCGAAGACTGAAGGCTGTCGAGAATATCAAGGTAAACTGGTGCTGATAACCGTTGCGAGGAATCACCATGGTAGGGACGACGTTCTGATTACGATCGACCATTCTTTCTCCGTCCAATCAACACCTTCGGACGACAGGCGAGCGCTCGGGCGAGGCAAAACAGTCTGTGCGTAAGGAAGGAAGGAAATCAAATCCGCAGACGTGCGTAAGGAAGGAAATCAAATCCGCAGATGTGCGTAAGGAAGGAAATCAAATCCGCAGGGTCAAATAAACCAAATCATCGCTGCCTCAGACGTCATTCGGTATGATTTCTTTTCTTCTCCATCTTTCAGTCTTTGTTTTCTTTGCGATTGTGGTTTAGCGGTTTTCGGATCTTTTTCGCATTTTTTACTCTTCTGTTTATTTCCCTTGTCGAGTTCGTAAACCATCTCGGAGGGCCAAAGTAGGGTTAATGACCGAAGGTCGAACTCTATTTGCCACACATTCGAGGCCAGAGGAGGGAGATAACGTATCCCTCGGAGAGGATTCCTACAGTCCCTCATCATCAGAGACGGAAACCCGGTCACAATATCGTCTGGTTGCCATAAACCCTCAGCCTTTATCCGCCATTAACGTTCCCATGCCGATGCCTTCTCCTCGGGAAGGGGAACTAGTTAGACGCCGTCGACGACGTGGGAACTTCCTCCGGAGTTCCTAGGGACACGACCCTGGTTGCCTTTCTGAATAAAGTGAGGCCGCATTGTCCGCCGTCGAAGGTAACGGGAGACGATCTAGATCGGATCCATAGGTCGTTCCAAATTCCCGCCGGGGTGATCATGCGGACTCCGTCGTCAGAAGACAGGGCGTATGCCCCCCGTCCTGGTGAAATTTGCATCTTCGAGTGGTCCCTAATGGGTGAAATGTGTCTGCCCTTTCCTCCGATCGCTAGGAAAGTTCTACAGTACCTGGGCATTTCGCCCGGTCAACTCAACCCTAACGGTTGGAGGATCTTGATAGGTTGTGCCATTCTGTGGGAGTTAAAAATCAAGCGTAGCCTCACCGTCGAGGAACTGTTCCATTGCTATAAACCCTCGGAACAGGCGGGGGGTTATATAAATCTGCAGGCCAACCCAAGGAAGGTCATAATTACCGGCCTGCCGAGCTCCCTTAAAGGCTGGAAGGAGAAATTCTTCTTCATCTCTGGTGAAGGATGGGAACATCAAGACTGGGAGACTGAGAAGGATGCCGCAATTCCGGTCATTCGGGAGTGGTCTCCTCTCATGTCCAAGGAGGATCGGGCAAGGGACATGCGCTTGACCAAGAAGCAGAGAGACGCAGTGGAGGCTGTCTTGGGACACGCCGAACGGAGTTGGAAGGTTCTGATTACCCCAGACGGCCTAAGTACGTACCTCCTTGGCCCTGAACCCTCTCATGAAGCCCTAGATCTGATTCGCGCAGCCGAGGCTGAAGAGGCCCGAAGAGCTGCAGGTGATAGGGCCGGGGTCATCTGTTTTTGCAAAGCCTTTATTTTATGCTGCTTTTACCCTGACCGATCTGAAAATCTGTTTTGTATGCAGAGCTCATAGCTAGCAGAGGTACCGAGGGGAGCAAAGAAGCTGAGGGGGAGATTTCTGGAGAAGAGCCTGCTGAAGAGGAGATGGGCGATGACGACGACTTCCGACCGATAGACCTGACTCTGAGGGATGAAGCTCAACTCCGGGGTTCGAGCAGGCTCAGAAGAGCCGGGGAGACAAGAAAACGTCGACGCTCTAACAGCGGCACGGCCAGAAGGACACGCTTGAAAGACCAGACGGCTGCCGGGAAAATTACACTTGAAGATATCGGAGGGAGCTCGACTCACGTTCAACCGAGCGTGCGGGCACCAGAAACGGGGTCGGGGGTTACCCCCCATGGCCGAAGTGCTTGTAAAAGGGATGTCGCTCTTTTCAGACAACTTTGACGGAACAGGCGCGTTCGACCGGTTCATGTCCCAGCAAGACAAGGATATTTCGGCAGCCCTCCCTACCGCTAACTGTGCTACCCATTTTTTCAGGGCCGGGCTTCAGGTATGTTAATTCTTCAAAAAGTCTTTTAATCTTCGATTAGGTGTTCTCATATCGAGCCTACAGTGGTGGTTCTTATTACGAATTCTGCTGTACTTTCAGGTTCTGGCTCTGGGTTATGGCTCCTTTCTGAGGGAGGAAGAGAGTCAAAGACAGAGACGGAAAGCCGAGAAGGGTTCTCAACTTCAAGCCAACGAGCTACTGCGCGTTGTGGAGGAAAACGAAAGGCTGAAGCGGGAGAACGCCGACCTCCGAGTCGAAAGGGACAGTGCAATCGCGGCAAAGAAGCTTGCCGTGGAAGAGGTGGAAGTAGCCAGGGTCGCTCTTGAGGGGATGGAGCTCAGCTTAACTGAGTCTGAGCAAGCTCGTGCGCGGGAACGAAATGCTGGGATCGCGGCTTTGAGAGATACCGATGAATTCCGGCAAGTTCTGCAGGAAGAGATCGACGCCCATATGCAGAGTAAAGAGGTTCGCTGCTTTTGCGCGGATTATTGGGACAAGGGTTATAGGGCCCATAAAAACCAGTGCAAGGAGAAGTACCCCGACCTGGATTTTGATTCAATCAAGCCCAAGGAGCATCAAGTCATCGCTTATCCGAGCGAAGACGATGAGGGTAGCGAATCCTCCGATCGATCAACTTCGTCCGCCCAAGAGGTGGAGGGAAACGTGGAGGAGGTTAAGGCGGGCGAGACTGCGCAGTCCGATCATGAAAACCTAGGTGGTTCAGGAGAAGGACAAGAGGTACATCCAGCCACAGGACAAACTCAACCCCCGCCAGAACTGTCTGCCCCGGTCATAGAGCAAATCCTTCCTCCGCCAGAACTATTCGCCCAGCCACCCGAAGGAACTGACATCGACCCCTAGATGGCGGCTGAAGACAATTTCCCCGAATCCTCCTTCTTCCTCTGACGAACAAATACTGCCCTCGCTATCTTGGTTCTGTAACTTGAATATTTCTTCTAACTCGTAAGATTTTTCGTGTATTTGTGGAACTTCTGCGCCTCATTGCTGGGCGAATCTTTTTGGAAGGCTCGGTTTAGGAGCAAACTTGGCTCCTCGGGTCATAGGGTACCAAAACATGCTTTTCTTTGCTTACTCATATTGTGGTGTAGCATAGAGTGGATGTCTGAATTTCCTTGCTTTCTTACAAATATTATATCAGATCATGATTTGCTCGTGTAAGAAACAGGCTAAGCCGCTTTGCGGTGCTCGGAACAGGGCTAACATCTGATAAAAATATCTCGTTGAAATGGTTTTGGTCCTGGGGCGGGTTCGCCCGAGCAAGAGCCAGGCTCGATTGCTCCGCCGTGCTCGGCACAGGGCCATCACTTAATGAAAACCTGTTTGAATGGTTTTGGTCCTGGGGCGGGTTCGCCCGAGCAAGAGCCAGGCTCGAGTGCTCCGCCGTGCTCGGCACAGGGCCATCACTTAATGAAAATGACCTGTATAGGCATGCGCGTTTTGCCAATCTGGTTTGTGGGACCCAGTCATTCAGCGGGAAACTCTGAGCCATACTGTCGCCGTCTCATTCATCCGTACCCGATTTTCTAGGAAACTCAAAAGGCAATCTTTGGCGGTTGTAGGGAACCGTTCCATCTGCAGACCTCATTATTATAAAGGCCCCTCTTAATTCAATGAATCTCTCCTTTCCTTTTCTGCCGAAAACTCTTCGAGGATCTCCTCCTCAACCATTAGTCGTTATCAGGGATGACAGAAAGGAGGCCCAGAGGAAGGACGTCGCGTCGTCGTGGTACCGGACGTCGAGGAGAGTACCAGGGGAGGATTCGTACTGTCATTGGTCCCCGACTCGTTCCTGAGGCAGGTTCTCGCGGGGAGCCAGGAGGGGAGAACCTTGGTGTTTTCGATGATGATCCCCTGGCCGCCGCCGTTGCCATTCGTCGAGTTCTCACGCAACGGGACATGGATGCTATGGATACAATGTCTGACGAAGAGATCCGTAACCAATTCTTTCAATCTGCCACTAGGGTGAGCCTCGTTCTTAACTGTTTTAATTATCAATTCCTTTATTCCGACGAACCCATTGTTGTCTTCTGCAGGCGCTTGCGCTTGGATATTATTGTGCCCACAATGCGTTCGTATATGGAGGGCAAACTCGCAGCAGGGGAAGGTCAGTCCAAGATTTAAACCAGGCGGCGGATTCTAACCAATTGCAGATAATTGCCCTTCAAAACGAGATTGCTAAATTGAAAGAAGAGTGCGATCTTGCGCTTATGGAAGCTCGCAGTTACCAAACCCATCTGGATATAGTGCGGGACGAGCGCGACATGGCGCGCGAACAGGCCGACCGGAACTTAACCCAAGGCTGGAGAGAAGGGTTTGAATCCTTCCGCCAAGTGGACCAAAGACGATGGCCAAATCAGGATTATGGCATAGTCCGTAGGATCCCTGCGGAAGCAGAATGGCGAGGCCAAAGAGTTGACGAAGCGTTGGCTGACTACCCGCAGGTCCCGGGAGGGGATGGTGCTTAATTCGCTGTTTTATGTTTGTTAGTTTATCGTAAACATTTACCCTTTTGGGCATCTTTTTAGAACGAAGTACGTACTTGGCTTTGATCAATCTTTTAAGTATAGCCAGGTTTCTTTACCTTTGCTTATTTATAACTGATCATATCTAAATGGTTTAAAAAATCGTACCTTGTTGCGTCTGAAGATGGCCCACTTTGCGCCGAAATTGCTCTTTGTTCACAGCGATCCGTGCCGAAACTGCCCATTGAAAGAGACGGACCGGCTTGGCAGATCTTCTTAACTTCTAAAGTTTCCAAGTTCCCAATCTTCAAATTTTCCAACCTGGAGACTCCGACGGGTATCCGAGGAAGACCGAAGCTGAGGAGGTGCGAGAGCACGCTCGACAAAGCTCTGCCAAAAAAGGCACAGTATACCGATCGAACCTGGAGCTGCCGACGGGTATCCCGGGGAAGACCCCGGCTGAGGAGGTGCAAGAGCACACTCGACAAAGCCTCGCCAGAAGTGGCACGGGACACCGATCGAAACTGGAGCTGCCGACGGGTATCCCGGGGAAGACCCCAACTGAGGAGGTGCGAGAGCACACTCGACAAAGCCTCGCCAGAAGTGGCGCGGGACACCGATCGAAACTAGAGCTGCCGACGGGTATCCCGGGGAAGACCCCAACTCAGGAGGTGCGAGAGCACACTCGACAAAGCCTCGCCAGAAGTGGCGCGGGACACCGATCGAAACTGGAG
>JAULLG010453035.1:0-11271 GCA_035668355.1 Sarracenia leucophylla
AAGCCCCAAACAATGCCTTAAGCCCATGTTTTAAACACATAGTGGGAAGTTTTAAAAATCTGAGACCGCTCGAGCGATCCCACCACCGCTCGAGCGGATGGTGCAGAAACTGCTCATATAAGCCTAAATCGTGCAATGTCATTTTATCAGAAAATCTTGTTTCAATACCTTTAACTTTGTGGTATGGTACGGGTAAGATGGTTCAGGCCCTAAAAGAGGTGTGGGAATTGAAATTTCTAACATTTCATTGAAATGAGAGAAACCAGTGAGTAAGCACCTAAGTAT
The DNA here is from genome assembly GCA_035668355.1 of Sarracenia leucophylla. Classification (NCBI taxonomy): domain Eukaryota; kingdom Viridiplantae; phylum Streptophyta; class Magnoliopsida; order Ericales; family Sarraceniaceae; genus Sarracenia; species Sarracenia leucophylla. Next base: position 286 of record JAULLG010453035.1, read on the forward strand.
TGAAATCATTTCAAAAAACATATTGTAGGGATTCAAATTCCACAATCACATACATCCATCCAACCATCCCAACCATCACCAAACTTCTATATCAACATTGCCAAGATATGGGAGAAATCACATGACCAGCCATTCAAGGATTCATAGACATAAACTTTGAAATTAAAGCTTACATCTTAAAAGGTTTGTGAGACCAACCCAATAAGATCAACTAAACCCAAATCCTTACCAAATGCAAGCAAATCATGTGAATGGCCTTATGGTCGTACAAATATCCAACTAAACCATAATCAAACGTAATGTCTAGTACAATCATCTGGTATGTCTCAAGATAAATTACTACTACGAATAACCAAACAAAGAAAAATGGGGAACGTATGCCCAGTCCTCCCAATCCAAAATCATCAGTGACATGGGATACATCATCAAACCGTCTAACCTTCAATTATCTCTTTACTACTGTTACCTGAAATGTTGTTATAAAACATGAGCCGAAGCTCGTAGCATATATGATATTCGAAAAATGCAAGAATGTTATGCGAGGATGATTATGCAACAATTACTAATAAGTATAACTTTAAAGGAAAACATTATTTTCTTAGTAACAAAACACTAATGCATAACCAATTTATAAATAAACACTTAGCATTTATTTTTGCATTCCCTGTCATCTCTCCTAAGACCATCTCGGATTTCCCTCAAGGAACCCATAGATACAAATCCACAACACCTTGATTGAAACCAAAAGCCATTATACCACGCCCAACTTACAAACTATAACCGAATGGATGGGTCCCCCGAAAGTTCACAATGAACCACGCCCAACTCACGGACTACAACTGAGAGGATGGGTCCCCCGTAGGTTTATAAAGAACCTCACCTAACTTACAGACTACAACCGAGGGGATGGGTCCCCAGTAGGTTCATAAAGAACGTCACCCAACTTACGAACTACAACTAAGGGGGTGGGTCCCCTATAGGTTCATAAAGAACCTCACCCAACTTACGGACTACAACTGAGGGGATGGGTCCCCCGTAGGTTCATAAAGAACCTCACCCAACTTATGGACTACAACCGATGGGGTGGGTCCCCAATAGGTTCATAAAGAACCTCACCTATCTTACGGACTATAACCGAGGGGAAGGGCCCCCATAGGTTCATAAAGAACGTCACTATTACGGTGATCATATGTCACTGCCACACAACTCCGATTCCCCTATGCAACGTCCAATCACATCCTACAGAGTCTACAAATCCTATAATCTCAACAACACATATAATATGAGATAAAATAGGTCAAACATCCATAAAACAAGGGCAAAGCCTAGGCGAGCCCATCACACGTCACATATCCCGCCAAACCCCTAACCTATAACATAGTATTATTCTTGTCAATATCCATTGAATTTGGGGTCAATTACATACGTACAACATCAATCTTATATTAGTGAAGTCAATTTCATATTTTCCTCAATTTGAAAGAAAACCCCAATTCCAAACCCTAACCTTAAAGGTAGAATCTTGCAATACACAACTAATTCACAAATTTATAAGATAAGATTGTTCTTAATATGTAAGAATAGTAAGAACATCAACTAATTTAGGCATCTCAACCATTAGGGTTCGGCCAAAATAGGTTTACCATACGAAAACATACACTCGCGACATATATGAAAAATATACAACTCATAATCATTATAGGGTTCAAAGATTTTAATAAATCCTACCTTAATCAAGTAGATGATGTCCCAAACCAGCTATCTTGAGTCCTATATATAATAACTCGACCTTATTTCATTTATTATGATCTCAAGATGACATCGTTTAACGGGTTTGCTGAGCCGGGAGCGGCGGAATCATTGACGGTTTCGATTTTAATCTTTAATTTGAAATCGGTGTATAAGTGAGTTTTCATAAAACCCGTTAAAAGTTTCAATTGAATTAAAATTTAATATCGATTCATAATAAGAGAATTGCATCATTTGAGTTTGAACCATCGGTTAATTATTCCTGAGTGTTGAGCCAAGTTTTGGGTCGTTTAGATCGAAAACGATGCTTAATTTTTAAAATTTCAAGCCGCACGTAATAGTAGGGTCTGCTCGAGCGGACCCCTTGGCTGCTCGAGCAGTCATAGTCGGTGGGTGGCTTATAAGCTACGGGTTTTGGTGTTTTATGGAGATATTTACATTTTTCTTTTCCCTCTTTCTCTCTAGACGATGGGTGATGATTTGAGGTTCCTAGGGCTTGATAATAGATGACTCTTGAGGCATGTTTTGTAAGTTTTTCTAAGATTAATCATTAGATTATGGTTTATCTTGCTTTTCTTTACATATTCACTGATTCAAATTTTTGTATTTGATGCCTAGATTTCGTTTGGAGGCTTTTAGAGCTTGTTTCTTGTTCTTCTCTCTCCTAAGAGGCAAGATCTACTCTAAGTTTGAATAAATTGTGTATTTGTGTGTCAGATTTTGGGTTGGATGTCAAAAAAGTGAATTTTTTAGAAAAATATAAAAAGCCTTGAGCTGAATCTCAAAATTGGTGAAATTAATTGTTATATATGAGTTTTGGAATGGTATTTGTTAGTATATTGGCTATTCCAGGATTAAGCACAAATCCATTATGTATGTACCTTTTATTTTGGATATGGGATTTTTGGGTGTTTGTGTCTAGGTCCTCCGTCCTGCTCACATCCAACAAGCTCACTCTAATCCTTACAGGTATATGGCACTAACATAAACACACCTATATGCATTTCATATATCATTAGGGTAGTTGTGTTTATGTTGCCATAGAGAATTCATGACTTACCATGGATTCTAGGCTTTGGCGTGCGAAGGGGCTCGAACCCCATGCAATGCCTTTAAGCGTTCATGGAACGCTCGAGCAGCATCGAGCGACATATACGTATTTATGCCTTTTCTCGATAAATCGAGAGTTGAGACATTGGAGCACCCGAAGTGAGCTAGTAGAGAGCTCGAGCGCTCCTGATTAAATGTCTTAATTCTTTCTCGATGAGAGTTGAGATGTTGAGGCACTCGAAGAGAGCCCGTAGTGCACTCGAGCAGCCCTACCTTATGTTTTATTTCTCAATGATGAGAGTTGGGTTCTCCAGGCACCAGTAGCGCGCCCGAAGAGAAATTGAGCTCAGCGGTAAAACCCTAGCAACTCTCATTGGCGAGGGCAGAAAAAGCCTGTGATTTTTAACTGCGCTCGAAGAAGCGGTCGCACGCGTTATAGTACCCACGGCACGCTCGAAAAATGCTTGAGCGCCGTTATATTTTTCTATAAATACACATCTTAACGACAGCTAGGGTTGAGCCTTTTGTTATAGGGATTCCGCTGGTGCTTCTTATCCCCTCCAGTCTCTCTCGTGGCCTCCATTCCCTTATGATTTCTTCTTCATAGTTGAAGCATATTCCTTTGGGTGTTATCAAGGTTCTAGCATGTCCTCCATGGATTATGCTAGTTAATTCCTTGTATCTATCCATCAACCATCATTACACACACCATCCTCACTATACACACACACTAAGGCCGAGGGAACTCGTAGCCCTTGTAGACAGGGAGATCGGGAGTGGCTCCCATGGACACTACGGGATCATAGAAGGAGCTGCGGTAGCTGCGTCAACTATACCAGAATTAGGCTTCCACGGGGTATATGAGTACAAGTTCTTTTCATGTATTTTGATAACCTTCTTGATTCGTAGTAATATATAGTTGTGTTTGGTGCCGTGGTTTTCATCCCGAGGAATATTTTTTCCCTAGGGTTTCCACGTAAATCTATGTATTTACTTTAATGATTGTTGGTTAGATTAGGGGTTGTTTAATCTTTTCCGACGTTTTCTTTATCTATATATCTTTAGTTAGATAGGAAAATTATTTTTTTATAAGTTAATTTTTGTATAAATTTAAATTTACCGGCATATAACCTTTCATCACCCCTTTAGGTTATGTACGAGGTTTGTAGCTATTATTTCAATTGATATTAGAGCCTAGTTCTCAAATTTAGGTTTAACAATCAGAGTAGATCCCATAGCTACCATGAACGTCGAGTTGGAAAGAGAGGGTCTCCCTGTAACTCGCCCGCCGCGTTTTGATGGCTCTAATTATCCCTACTGGAAAGCTAGGATGAGGGCTTTCCTTAATTCTATGGGAATACATGTTTGGAGGTCAGTTGTGCATGGCTATGAGTTGCAAAAATGGAAGATGCTACCACTTATGAAACTCGGGACAAACCGAATCTGAATAGATGACGTCAGACAACTCTTGTGCTGAGGAGGACTTTTCCCTTCTTGCAAGAAAATTCCACAAATTCATTAAACATCGAAAGGAGCAAACCTCAAATCAATCAACTCCAAGAATAACCACCTCTTTGAAAAGACTGTCTCCTAATAGAAGTGATCAGAGTTATTCAAACAACATCTATTCAAACATCTCGCCCAGCTCAAGCAGACCTCAAGGGGTCTAATGATATGAATGTCATGATTTTCATCACATTCAATCCGAATGTACCAATTCTCTCAGACGAAAGGAGAAGAACAGTTTTACTGTCACTTTTGATGATGGGAGTGAGGAAGATATTGAAATTGAAACTGAAAACAGCACCATCCGGAGTAATAAGAATGCACAATTGAGATATGCAGTCCTCGTAACCACCATAGGCTGTTGTGACCCCTCAGTCCCTGTCATTGCTTTAACTACTCTCGTAAATGACACTCCTCAAATAGTAAATTCATTAGACAAAGTAAGTGGTGAGGTAGGAAGCAACGAAGAGGCGAATGGAGATGAAAAAGGGTCTACCCATGATGCCTACGAGAGTCTTATTGACGAATGTCTTACCCTTAAAAATGAGAATGCAAACATAAAGAAGACTGCATTTCTCTTCATAAGTAACGGGACTTCCTTGAGAGTGACATCATTTCTCCTGATCTTGAGATAACCGCTCTCAGAGAATACCAAGCTAATATAATCAACACCTTCTCATTAGTTGAGAAAGAAAGACTAAATTACTTAGAAGAGCTGTATTATCCAAATCAAGGATCACAGTGCTTGAGACAGATCTTCTAGAAGCCACTTCTATGATGAAAACAAGTGAAGCAGCATCCCACATCATTGATCTCTCTCGATCCTTCTGGGATCGTAGTGGCCTAGGATTTGTTGATCCTCCCTCACTATCAAATTACCCACTAAAAGATTCTGAATGAGTTATTTTCGTTAAGGCATCATTAGCTAACCCCTCGTCCCATGTGCCAGATCTTGATGATCCTCAAGGACTAGGTCATATGGTTACAATTCCATGAAACCATGTGAAACCTTGAACCATCACACATGTGAAAGAGATCATGATCGATGATCATCCAAGAAAAGGCTTGGTTCCTTCTTCCTCAATGCACACCACAACTGAGTCCTCCTTCAAATCTAGACCACCTCTGTTGTGCCACTATTGTGGGTTAGTAGGTCACATAAGAATAAACTACTATCGCCTAAGAACTGAAAAGAATAGAGAGAACGCTCAAACCAACTCTCTGTTAATGCATCTACAAGTTCGCGCTCATCTTCTTCAAGGAGAGAACAAGTTTTATCCTTAAGTTATTTGAATGAGCTGGTAGCTCAATCCTCCTATCTTATTGTGCAAATCGACAAACTCTACATGGAGATGTCCAAATCTCGTTCCCCCACATCTAGACCAAGACACAGCTCCCCTAGGAAACCACCATCTTGAAATCAGACTAAACTTATTGTCATCGCCCTTCCTAAGAAAATGAGACAACCCTCCAAAGAAGGGAAACTCTCATGGTATGAAATGTCCATGAACTAAGGGGTGTTGTTATTCTTCCCGGTGATTTTCCTTAGTCCTCTGTTCACCAGATGTTTGTGCATGTCTCTTCCATTTGTCCTCTGTCACTGGTTATTGGTTTCGGTACTGTTGTCTTTCCCAGGCTACATGTCTACAAAGATATTCCTCCCGACATCCTAAGATATACTATCTATGTACCACTATGTCTCATCATCAGACACCTAAGTATTTGACTCTCTTACCTTAGACATGAATGAGACACGCGGTAATCTTTCCCACTGTAAAGTGTGATAATCTGTGGAAATCCTCATGCGATCTAGAAATCCTTCTTTTCATATATGTTTGTGCTTGTGCTTATGACATGAGTTACTAGTGATGTTATCATGACTTACACGCACACTTCCTGGGATCATAATGCTTGAAGGTCACAAGTAGGTTCAATCTATAATCATTATGTTATGACCATTTGGTCCTTGATCTAGATTGACCTATATTTATGATCTACCTTTAGATGCCTTTCCTCATCATGTTCCGCCTTTTCTTGAATGACCGCCTATTGCAGATCTAAGTCGTTACTCTGTGTGAGTAACCGCCTCCAATCGGTGTAAGTCGTCATTCTTGCGGCCCCTTTAACAACAATAATAATTACATGTTGTTTATATCCATTATTGTGTCCCATAATTTCCACACACTATATATATATATATATATATATGTGTGTGTGTGTGTGTGTGTTCTTGACCATATCATGGTCCTGGTTATGAGGGGTAAGAGATTACATGTGTGTCTCTTGGTTGACAAAATTGAGGTCAGTGCACAAATCTTAAGGTCCAAATATACTTGGGTTTGACTTCTAGGTTCAAGGACATGATTCATCTCTTTATGATGGGAAATGTTCCCATCTTATGACTTTTTAAACATATTGATCCCTTGCACGGAGTTCTCTATCCACCCTAATTAGGAGATTAACATGAACTACGTGTACTTGGGCTATACTCTGCACTCTCATATATTGACAAAGTGATTATCCATGTGTGCATGTAATTCTTTTCAGGTTTTTATCATGCTTGTACGCATCTTTGGGTAAGATTGGTCTCCTCTTCATGACTAAAATATGCAATCTCACTTGATGCATTGTGTATTCATTTTCTTGGGGTATGTCTTGGTTAAGGGAAAGGGTTTAGAAGAGCACATATCTGTTGCTCAAAACAAGGGAGTGTTCTTAAATGTTGAACCTAATGCTAATCCAGCTCTCTATATTCAAGCGTTTGAACATTCTAATGGTTTATGTATCCCTTCCTCTTCTATGTCTTGCATATTTATATTTTTCTTGGGTATTCTCGGTTTGAGAGGGAGACTCTCATGGTGTACCTATACGAGTATTAACTTATTTACGGGGCTATTCTAACCTAGGAAAGTAATCCTTGAAGCCTACCCTTCCTTTGCCAAACGCTTAGTTTTGTATCTTGTGCTCTATCTCTCTGCGAGAGTGTGTCTTTCCCCCTTGGTCCCCATTGTCAAGTGTCCTCCCTAGTGATTGCCACCTCAAACTAGGACGACCTAGTTTTGATTTCCCTTTTAACATTTTTCCTCGATGTACGAATCATAATCCTACATTGAGATGTACCCCGATTTCGCCGTCATGATTGCCATTGGTCGAACGACAGGTAGCTGATTGCACCAAATGGTGAATCCTATGTAGGATCAACCTCAGGTTGCTAAATATATGTTTTCTCCCTTTATCCTCCCTTTGTATTTCCAAAACAAAAAGGGGGAGAAATATTTGTGGTAGGGGTAGCACAATTGGTCCTGATTATAGGGAGCATAATTAGATGTCATCAAACGGTTTGGGTATGTTGTTTTGTTTAGTTGATTCGTTTAGGGGGAGAATAGAGGATAGCGTATATAGCATAATGTTTGATATTGTTTTCTCTTCCATTATTATGACATGATATATCCTTATCTGCCCTTTAATGCTTATATTTGTCTTTCGGTAATGAATGTTAATACATGTAATCTTACCCTGCCATGATCCTCTTAATCTGCATGTATATTTTATTTATCACATATATGCTTCACTTTGGTTTTGAGTTTTTTGTGCAGTGAGAAGGTACATATAGACTACACACGCCTTGCAGCTTAGATTAGAGTCTCGAGCATATTTGAGTTGATGGTTCTCTCATATCCTCATAGATTCCTTTGTCTTGTATAGGTTTGTTTTTGTATATGGTTTTGTCCTTGAAATGCCAAAGGGGGAGATTGTTAGTATATTGGCTATTCCCGGGTTAAACATAAAACCATTATGTCTGTACCATTTATTTTGGGTTTGGGGTTTTCGGGTGTTTGTGTCCAGGTACTCCGTCCTGCTCACATTCAACAAGCCCACTTTAATCCTTACAGGTATATGGTATTCACATACACACACCCATATACATTTCATATATCATTAAGGTAGTTGTGTTTATGTTGCCTTAGAGAATTCATGACTTACCATGGATTTGAGGCTTTAGCGTGTGAAGGGGCTCGAATCCCTTGTAGCGCCTTCGAGCGTTCGTGGAATGCTCGAGCAGCATCGAGCGGAATATACATATTTATGCCTTTTCTTGATAAGCTGAGAGTTAAGACATTGGAGTGCCCGAAGAGAGCCCTTAGAGAACTTGAGCGCTCCCAATTAAATGTCTTAATTCTTTTCTTGACGAGAGTTGAGATGTTGAGGCACCCGAAGAGAACCCGTAGTACGCTCGAGCAGCCCTGCCTTATCTCTTATTTTCTCTTTGACGAGAGTTGGGTGCTCCAGGCACGAGTAGCGCGCCTGAAGAGTGATCGAGCTCAGCGGTGAAACCCTAATGACTCTCATTGGCAAGGGCCGAAAAAGCCTGTCATTTTTAATTACGTTCGTAGAAGCGTCCGCATGCATTATAGCGCTCGCGGCGCGCTCGAAGAGCGCTGGTATATTTTTCTATAAATACACCACATAACGGAAGCTTGGATTGAGCCTTTTTCTTACAGAGATTCAGCTGGTGCTTCTCTTACCATCCATCCTCTCTCGTGGCCACCATTCACCCTTATGCTTTCTTCTTCATAGTTGAAGCATATTCCTTTGGGTGCTATTAAGGTTCTAGCATGTCATCCATGGATTATTCTTGTTAATTCCTTGTATCTATCTATCCATCCATCAACAGTCATTACACACACCTTTCCTACTATACACACACTAAAGCCGAGGGAACTCGGAGCCCTTGTACAGGGAGATCGGGAGTGGCTCCCGTGGACATTACAGGATCAAGGAAGGAGCTGCGGCAGCTGCGTCAACAATACCAAAATTAGGCTTCCATGGGGTATATGGGTATAAGTCTTTTTCATGTATTTTGATAACCTTCTTGATTCGTAGTAATGTATAGTTGTGTGTTTGGTGCCCTGGTTTTCATCCCGGGGAATATTTTTTCCCTAGGGTTTCAACGTAAATCTGTGTGTATTTAGTTTGATGGTTGTTGGTTAGATTAGGGGTTGTTTTATCTTTTGCTGACGTTTTTCTTATCTAAATATCTTTAGTTAGACTGGAAAATTATTTTCTTATAAGTTAATTTTGTATAAATTTAAATTTATCAGCATATAACCATTCACCCCGCCTCTAGGTTATAAACAAGGTTGGTAGCTATTATTTCAGTATTGTAGGTATGTGTCTTTCCAATTTGGAAGCAAGAGATGTTTTGGAAAAAGGGTTAATTTCTACGGCTAAAATGAGATTTGAAACTGGACACCCTAACTTTGTTTATTTCGAAAAAGAAGTTGATTTTCTTGTTGATATGACATGTTTAGGGTATGAATATCAAATCAATTTGATTAATGATATGTTGTAATGAAAATCACACCTTAATGGTTTTGGTCGAATTTGGGAGAAAATGTACATTTTGGGGAAAAGTGACTTTTCGGCAAAATTTTACGGAGTGGACTTTATTATATGAAATTGACGTAGAAAGGGGCATATGGTTCAAATTTGAGGTGTTATGGGAAATCGGAACATATTTCGGAAAAGTTTATGTGTTGGGTTGTATTTGTTGGAGCTGCGCAGCAGAAAAGATCAAAAAAGTTTGACGATGCAATCGTAAAACGTCATTTTGCATTTTACAAAAAAAGAAAATAATATTATGACATTTAATGATTAAATATACCTCAAAAGAATTTGAATAAGTTCCTTGATTTCTATAATGTTTTCCAAGATGACCCAACGATCTTCTCACAGATATCCCGACGCACGACGCGAACATGGCGAGTGCGCACCGTTCCCGTTCACGTTGTATTTCTCCTTCTTGGTTTCTCACACACACTAAAGCTCTTAAAATTGCTGAAAATCAGCCATGGAGACAGAGAGATAGCCGGCGGTATACATGGAGAGACGATGAGAGAGAGAATGTAGAAGATGGAATAATAAATATTCAATGCAACCCTTCTTTGTATAATATATTTAGCTTCCATATTTTTGACCATCAAGATAAGATTTCTTATCTTGATAAAAATAAAGCCCAAACCCCATCCCTTAGGGCCGGCCACCTAGGGACAAATCCCTAGGTGTGCCATTTTCCAATTCCGCCCCCAATAAATTAATTTATTTCCCTGATCGTTCCCAACAGCAAAATCGACAATTAAATTAAATTAAATTAAATTATCCCTAAACTAAATGAGAAATATAACTGTGCGTATAATGAGCTACGTGAGGAATCATGGTGAAGTATAGGACTCAGGCTAACCGTACGGGAAATCCGGATACCCTAACTCTATCCCCCGAGTTAAATCCTTTTCCGCACGAATTAGAACTTATTCCACTAAAAACTCTAGCTGAACTCCCAACCCTATCTCGAATTATGTCTCGAGTTTCAAGTTATAAATTATCCAAGATCTCCCCATGTTTATGATATGGATTTTCGATAATTAAATTAGGTTATTAACAACCTGATTTAATTATTCTCTTATCCTTGCAACCACGACGCTTAATCTTTTGAATACACTGGATAAAATGATCTACTCATGAGATTCTGGCATAATCAAACCTATAAGCCAAAAACATGAGGGAGAACTCCTCAACCTATATCAGATGTGGTTTTTGTTAGTTGATTATCAGCCATCCAACAAATAATTGTTGGTCCAGGTAGGCAACCTAGAGGAGTGGGGGGGGGGGGGGGGGGGGGGG
>JAULLG010455244.1:0-11268 GCA_035668355.1 Sarracenia leucophylla
TACTTATATTGTTTGTTTGGTCGCCGCTCTTTGCACTACGATTTAGCACCTTTTGATCCTGAAATAGAAAGAACCTGTCGAGCAAACCTCCACTCGAACCCTTTCCCCCGATCTCTCGCATCTTTTCACACACCCATCATGACTGACGGAAATAACCCTCTGGATATTCTGTAGGCCAACCAACAAAATGATCATGCTAACCGGACTGATCAATAGCTTAAAGCGTTGATGGAATTTACATTCCAACAACTTATGAGTCCGCAACCTGCCTAGTACCACCCAACGCCGGGGTTGGTAATTGTGAGATTAGACCTAATCTATTACAATTACTATCCGTATTTCACAGGCTTATCAATGAGGACCCCTACAAACACATAGACGAATTCCTATAGATCTGCACTAGCAAGAGACTCAACAACATGAATGAGGAAGCCTTACACATGAAGTTGTTCTCATTCTCCCTTCGCGACAAAGGCAAGCTTTGACTTAAGACCCTTGAGCCTTACACGGTAACTACGTAGGCCAAACTTTAACAGGAATTCCTCCGGAAGTTCTTCCCAATCAGTAAGACAAACCAGATTCGTCCAGATATCACTAGCTTCACCCAACAAGAAGGGGAAACTTTCCACGAAACATGGGAGCGTCTCAAGGAGCTTATTAGGAGCTGTCCTCGTCATCAAGTCCCGAAGTGGCAGCTAGTACGGAACTTCTACAATGGTCTGTTGCCCGAACATCATCAGTACGTCGACGCTTCATGTGGCGGCGCATTCATGATGAACAACGAGACAGAGGTATGGTATCTGTAACGTCCTGACCTAAACCAATAAATAATCTAATACGGAATTATCCAAATGCTGGATACCGGATCTCGTGCCGAATATTTATTTCTTTAAAACACCTATTTAAGAAAAATAAGAATATTTTTCTTTTAAGAAATTTTAGGAAAATGTTGAAAAATATTCTAACTTTTGAAATTTTTAGAAATTTCGGTTGAGTTTTCCCTGTTTTTGGACCTTCCTGAAACGGGCAATGGCCTGTAAACAAGGTACCTAGACATAAGAATAACAACAATCCAGGTCTGTGGCAAACCTAGATTATTCTAATCTACATCAAGCCGTTATCTGGCACAACTACACTACTAGCCAACATATATCTCAAAATAGAAAATGGGTGGCCAATTGGCTCTTGCAACCCAACAAAAGAAAACATAAGTTGCTTACCTGACGTTATCTCGCATGCATGCAACTGAATGATAGGTGGCCTTATGGCCGTACAGTAATCTAACTACAGAAATTGAAATGTAATATTTATACATTCATCCAGAGAGAAGAATCAGTAAAATAACTAATATGGTTGCTAAGAGCTTCTTCTTTCCCATCCTTGCTCCAATCGTCCAAAATCTCCTTTTGCTTAACCTGAAAAATGGAGGGGTGGCTGAGCCACAGTTGTAGGATAATAGACAAAATAAACCCAAATCATGACATGTAAGGTTGACATGTGACAAGTGTAGATTTTAGCCATAAAAGCAACATATTGCACTTTCTTAAAAGTATGTATCACATGCCTGTTTTTTAAATACAAGAAAATATCTACATTGCAAGTAAAACATTTTGTCATTTTAAGTCTATACCCACAATCTCTTAAGTCTAAAATTTTGTTACTTAGTAATGGTTTTATAAAATCTTCATAAAAGTGAATCACATTAAACTTTTATTCAAAAAAAGTTGCGAACCTATGTTCACCATTTCATTATCCGCACTCAATCAATGCATGTTTTTACGAACCCGAAGGTTTGAAGGCACGACCGGTCGGTTAACCAATGGATGCAATAATTTTACAAACCCGAAGGTTTGAGGGTATGGCTGACCCGTCAACGATGCAACTATTTTACAATCCGAAGGTTAAGGGCAAGGCCGACCCGTCTCACAAGCGATGCAACTATTTTATAACCTGACGGTTGAGGGTAAGGCCGACCCGTCAACAATGCAATTATTTTACAACCCGAAGGTTAATGGAAAGGCCGACCCGTCTCACTAGCGATGCAACTCTTTTACAGAGCTGAAGGTCTGAGAGCAAGGCTGACCCATCTACCTAGCGATGTAACTCTTTTACAGACCTAAAGGCCTGAGGGCAAGGCCGACCCATCTACTTAGTGATGCAACTCTTTTACAGACCCGAAGGCATGAGGGCAATGCCGACCCGTATCCATAACCCAATCTAAGAACGCTCCACTAAATCCATAGAGTTCATAAAAAGTGATTTTTATTAAATGACCAAATTAATAGCAAATTTGGATAGGCTTTAGGATTTCCAATTACCATAACAAATCCACTTACCTCATAAGTGCATAATCAACAAGTTAGGCTCCCACAGATTAACATTTCATACATTTGACCTCATTTTACATTAAATCTATCCAACTCATGAGTTTAAAGATTAAACTCCCAAATACCCAACTTGAACTCTAATTATCCACCAATATTTTGTTTAGCAATTTCATATTCCAAATATGTATAAAAAACATGACATCAAGCATGAACAATCAAGTGGTATCATCAAAACACATAACTCAAGCTATAGTTTATCCATATTTGGGAAAATTTGCATATAGGATTAAATCTTGTTTAATCATAAAAGTACAACACATTTTGACCCAACTAACATATTTTGTTGATTTAGTTTCAACTATAATCCAATCATCAATGATAGAAGTTACTATAAGTGAGTCCAAGCAATTTCAAGTGTTTCCATCAAAATCCAACACGATATATCAATACCACGCACATGAGCATTTATCTAACATGCATATACAGTCAACAACAAGTTTCCATTTCTCAACACAACATGCATGTTTATTTCCAAATTTCCAACAGAGACAAGTTTAGCATAACTCCATTTATAAATCACAACAAAATCACATCGTCATAAAGGCAAACAATCTCAAATCATAACATGTTGGGCATTCCAATATTTTGGATTTCCTGTTCCATTAGGCTAAACAATCCCATTTTTTTTTGTTAAAATTCCATAATCTACCAAATTTCAGTCATAGGTCTCGCATTACCACACATCCAGTTTTCTATATCAAGGTCCATATTCATCAAAATTCCATCTTTCACTAAAATTCCCATATTCGTTATTACGACTTCATTATTAATTCGAAGTATTTCCTTGATCTACTTTTCGCATAACGTTCATGATTTCAAGTTCAGTTGAAGTTCAAACCCAAACGATAAGATTCAATTTAATCTTCTACGATTTCAATATTAAGCATGAATTTCAATCAACTTTCCAAATCCAAGCCCTAACTCGTTGGAAATCAAAATCAATAAAACATTCATCATTTTAGCCAGTTAAATTAACCAAAACTAGATTTAGTTTCATTATTTCAACAATTGATTGAACAGTCAAAGGATCAAGATCCAAAGGGAGTCACGCCGGGTTCGGGAGTTCCTCAATCATGGTTAAATGCGAGATTTATAAAATAGCTCAATACATATCAATAAAGAGGTTTATCAAGTCTAGAATCCTACCTCACAATCAAGACGATACTAAGAAATCAAGCCTCATCCATAGCCATCCCGAACCAACCCCGAAAACACGTCCGAATTTTATGAAGCAATCCGAAGAAAACCATTCGAATCGGAGCCAAAATCAACCCTCAAAGCTCGGAATCATCGCGCGATTTGGTGCCCCTGTTCCGCCGCTGTTCTCTCCTTCATTCTCTCCTTTCTTCTCGTCGGCAACGGTGCCTGAGGCGCGCTGAGGTGGCGCGATGGTGGTCGGCGTTGGGGTGGATAGCCGGCAGTGGATTTCTCCATCCTCCTCTTCCCCCTCGTCTCTCCCTCTGTTTCTGCACTTCTCCATTTTTACCGAAGCTGTTGCTTCGTTTGTGACCTTTCACGAATCATCTTTTTTTTTTATATATATAATTAAAATTTTCATATTAATATATATACATAATTATATTCACATATATATACATGTATATACATACTAATATAGCATATTTAAATACAAAATTTAATCTTTTAATTAAAAAGGATTTTCGTTAACCGCATAACTAGAAATTTTATTTTAGCTTAAAAGTTCAAGGATAAAACGAATTATCCAATATTCCATCAATTTAAAATAAAATATTAATTAAACGGCTCAAGCCGTTACATTATTTGTCTGATTCCTCTTCGAAGGACCCTTCTCTAGTAAAATCTGTTAGAGTAGATCATCATGTGCTAACTTTACATGGGAAAGAACACTGACCCATTAAGTGGAAGTCCGACTTCTTCTTCTTCCCCAGCGTCTAACTCTCCCTCTAGAAATAGACCATCACTGTTTTGCCACTACTATGGGATAGGAGGTCACACTAGACCAAATTGCTATCATCTAAAGAGAGATAGGGCTAAGGAGAAATGTGGCAGCCATTCATTGAGTAGGAGGATGAGGAGTTTTGGACTACCTCCTCCTACTTCTGATTGAGCTATGGCTTTGAGTCACTTGAGTGCGCTAGCTGCTCAATCCTCGTATCTTGCTCCGTAAATTGAAAAGTTATCCCTAGCTATGTCTGAACCACGCTCCTCTACTCCTAGGTGGATGTATAGGAATAATCCTCCTAGGAATTTGATTCCTAATACATAACCCGAAATAACTCTCATTCTCACACCTACTGAAAGTAAGCAACCCTCAAAAAGGGACAAACTTTTGTGGTAAAAAATGTCCATGGTATAAAGTTATGGTTATCATTTCCCGGTGTTCCTTAATTTGGGATTGTGGTGCTTATTGGAAGATTATGGACTAAACCATTTAGTCTCTACAATCTTCATAACCATCTTTTTAGCGTACTCTTACCATCGGATGTGTAGATTTTTATGCTCATCTTTCATATAAGATTCTCTCTTGTGCTTCATTCTCTCAAACCAAACTCTTCACTTATTATGCATTCTTCTATACCAGTACTTTCCCTACCATGTATGTGCGGTGAGCTAGTCCATGTGTTTGATCGGGGCTTAGGATGTCCTTAGGTTTAGTCTTCTCGTGCTTGAATTTGTGTTTTTCTATGTCCCTCTTGTGTGTATCACATTGTTTACCAATCAGAGGTGTTATGAGAAATATTATCTATATACCTTTATTTCTTTTCATTTTTCTATTTTTGCATACTTGTGTGCTTGACATGCTTATAATGGACATAAATGTGATACGAGATGACTATTACTCTTACCTAGCAAAACTATTTGTTGAATTTCCAGATAACTTGGAATTTCTTCATTCATATATAATTATGCTCGTGTTTATACTATGAGTCTGCAGTCGTGATATCTCGTCTATTTGCACACACTCATTAAGAGCTTGACACTTGTAAGTCATAAGTCGGTATTTTTTCTAGTTATTCGGTTATGACCTTACATTTTTTATCTAGATTGACCCACATTTTTGCTTTACATTAGGTTGTTTTCCCTTGTCTAGTTCCGAATTTGAATGACCACCTGTTATAGGTGTAAGTTATTACTCTATGTGAGTAACTATCTACGTTCAGTGTAAGTTGTCATTCGCGTGTCCCTTTTGATAACAAAAAAATATAAAATTGCTATCTATACCATTTTTTTTGCATCACAATCATCACAAAAAAATAAAAGTGTGTTTTTGGTCATGTTTAGGTTTAGGTTTTAAAAATGGGCAAGAGGTCATGTGTGTGCCTCTTGGTTAACAAGACTAAGGTTTGTGTGCATATCTGGAGGTTCAAATATCTTGGGTTTGCCTTCTCACTTCAAGTGCATTGCTCATCTCCTTATGATAGGTTATGAATATATCTTATGCATTGCCAAGTATCTTCCTCCTATGCACAGAGATCACAGTTTCACCGTTAATAAAGAGATAACATGAACTACGTTTACTTGAGTTAATGCTTGGATTGCGTATATTGATATGTTGGTTATCGATTTTACATGCGAATTTCTCAAATTTGATATACTTGTGTGTGTACTTGGTTGGATCTTATATCACCTTCATGCCTATAATATGCAATTTCAATTTATGGGTTATATACTTTTATTTCTCCCATGCCTTTTGGTGAGCTTGGGTTGAGGGGGAGAGTCTTGGAGAGAGTCTATATAAGTTTTTAACTCACTTTTAAGGGTGTAAACTCAAGGGGAGGATATGTCATAGGTATGTTTTTGACACTAAGCCAACACTTAGTTTATTTTCTTCAAAAACCACTTCCAATGCACAGCGCTCGAAGTGCGCTCGAACCCTAAGCTCACGAGCACATCAATAGTGCTCGAGCGCCTGTGCATTTTCAAAGTTTTAAATGAATAGTTCCCTTTTTAGTCTTCCCACCACTTCAACGGTTTCCAACTCTCTTTCTCTCAAATTCTGTCCACCATTCAAACTCTCTGTCTAGTGCTCCTCCACCGTTCTCCGATGTCGTCATTTGCACTTCACCATCGTCGTCCCTCAATTGTGTCGTGGGTTTTCAAATTACTCCATCTATTACGTTTGTTTAGTCTATTCTCGCCACCTTACCACCTTCGTGTGTCCACCATGTGTTTCCTCGGCTTCCTTACGGTGAGTAGTTCGATCTTTATTACCTTTGCTATGTATTTCCCATGGCTTACGTACATCATCGACCTCCCGCTACTCTTGGCGCGACACTTGCCTCCATCTCATTCAATGTGGTGCTTCTCTCGCCATTCTAAGCCTTGCCATGATTAGTATCCTTGTCTTTCTAGCCAGAAGACGAGGCCCTTTTACCATTGGGCAAGGGTCCTGTGGCCAGAAGAGGACTGCCCTTGAGTTTGAGGACTCAGAATGCCTACCCATGGACGCGGCTCGAGTAGCTTATGCCATGATTTCTCATCATGGTGTTCTCATAGAGAGGAGCATCCTATTTACTAGCTTTGCCTAGATAGGGCTCACGGCTTAGTTTTAGTAGCATGTCTGGTCGGGGATCAATTTTGGTCTTAGAGTAGTTTTTCCCGAGATGGTCCGCGAGATCTACTCCAATGTGGCTAGGATTGACATGGCCACTTCTTCTTTGTTTCCCACCATCAGGGGTCGTCGGATGCCCTTCTTCATACAAAACATTGTGTCAATTTACCAGATCCCTCGTGTTATCGCACCCAAGTATCCCCTTGTGAATGATGCCCAACCTAACCGCACAAAGGTTTCTCGGGAACTCACCAATGAGGCTTTCAGTGGGGTGGTCATCCTCTAGTCTCGTCAACTTTCCCTCCACTATTGACTGCTACATCGGATCGTACCTTCCTTTATTTATCCTACCAAGCATATGCCAAACAACCCTGTCTCACGAGCCGATCTTCTCTATACGATAGGCCGAGGTTACTCTGTGGATCTCACCTACCACATGTGGTCCCTCATCATGGCCTATTCTCCTCATCCACCCAGTACTTCTGGGGTCCCCTACCCTTCTCTCATCACTCGTTTCTGCATTGCGCAGTTAGTGCCCTATATCCCTCTGGAGCCTACCCGACACCCTTAAAGTGAAATCACCTTAGAGTCACTCTCCTGGAGCACTGCCCATATTCATTTTGATGACATTGTTATTCACGTTGTCGAGCATCTTCTGCTTGCACTTCCACCATTGATGCCCGCCTTCCTTGCCATCTATCTGGCTACTCGTGAGTTATGCCACGTGGTTTCTCCATTCCTACCACATGACGCTGATCAGCCTACTCATAAGGAGTCACCTAAAAATGTCTCGGTCGCACATGAGGCCCTTACCGTAGATTATCCCGACCTTCCTTTCATTCCAAACATTCTGCCTAGCCTGTCAGAGTCTACGGGTCTACCAGATGTGATGGCTTAGTTCAAGGCTCAATTCAAGGCCTGGTTTGTGTACATTGACCGGATCACTTTTGCCTTCGAGCAGCAGCTTAACAATCTCTCTTCCAGTGTCACTGCCGTCGTTCAGGGCCTCGCCATTGTGGCTTAGTAGGTGGTAGCTCTTACACCACAGGATAGAAGAGATGAGGACTCTGACTCCTTATCAAGGGACGAGGATGATGAGTATCTACTTATACTTGTCTCTAGTTTTTTTTTTCTTTGTTCTCTCTTCCCTTTTACACTTTTTGTCAAAAAAAAGGGGAGGGTTCATAGATATTGCTTCTAGCTTTGTCTATTTTTGCAGTAGCATGCCATATCTAGTACAATGTCAGTTGAGGTCATTTCTATTTGTATATCACTTGCATATAAGTGTATGTATGTACCTCAAACTGATTCATCTTGATGATATGACATGATATTTTACTTTCAGCTCTATAGATTATGTTGTTGCTACTATGAATGTCTGCATCTAATGCATGATTTATTATGCTTGTATTTTTTAATACCTTGATTACTCTTTGATCGACACTAAAAGCGATGATTTTATGTTGTTAAATACACTAAATGAAGCATGAGTCATGATTTAATAAAATATTTTTGTAGTGTTTTGTGGTTAAGATAGGTACAGAAGAGTTATGACGAAAAAAGAGCATAAAATAAACAAAAACTATCAAAATATCAAAACGACGTCATTCTGGTTACTTTTCGAGACCCGAAAACACGATACCAGCAATTTAAATAGTGATGATAGCTCAAGGATGAAGGAATTTGAGAAAAAAAGGTTCAACGTTGACGAAAAAATAAGGTTTTAAGAAGAAGTTCGGCCGGCCAAAAACATGCAAAAACGAATGAAGAAAACAAACATACCTTCATTATTTTGGTGATAACATTTCCTATAAATTGAATTTTGATGTGAGACTAGAACCTTTAGAAAGAAGACTTCTGGAGCTTCAATTTGGATATAAAAGTGTCCATATTTTGAGTTTTTGTGAATATTTATGCTCCTTTGAAGTTTGTAAAAAAGTGTAGTCACGAAAATCCGCCAGGACAGAAAAAATTTCGTTAGGACGCCCATCCAGACACTCAAAAATTTCCATCGGGATGGTAGTCGCTATTTCCATCGGGATGGTGTCCGTTTTTTTCAGGATGCTGGTATCCCAGGAGTCCTAATCCGAGATTATGTCATTTGAGTCCAGCAACGAAAATCCTTCTTATTCTCTAAAATTCAACTTCCGACCCAGACGAGCCATCAATGGTAGGTCCGGACCTCAACAAGAAGTTACCGACAATCGTCAACAACAATTTGAAGTTCGATTCTGCCCCAACCATGCATGACTAAGTCCCTCATCTAGCATAAGTTATCACAAAACCCGAGCCTGGTATTTTAGGAGTAGATTGATTCTTTTATTTTATTTTAGCCTTTTAATTAGATTCAATATATGACTATTTTTTTCCATGACATTTTTTATCGTTAAAAAAATATTTCTTTTCAATAAATGTAATTTTCATTTAAACTTTATGTACTTGTATTAAATGTGGGTCGTATAGATGTGCTCATTCGTTAATCAAGTACTTAAATATGCCCCAAATGAGTCGTGCTAAAATCCTAGATATGATATGTCGTATTTGAGATTTGGGATTTTAATTGTAGAATTTGAGATATTTATGCTATTGATGAGACGAATTATACTCCGGATTGTCTGTGCCTTGTGTTTAAATAGAATATGCTTTGTTTACATATAAATCTATCCTCTTGATTATCTATATTGATCATGTCACAATATGATTGAATCTAATAAAAATATGGATAAAATAGGAATTAATTTAAACTATAAGTCTAGGTAAAGGTAGATTCCAACCTATGGTAAAACTTTTTTCTAATTAAAACTCTTTTTCTCAGTCTTAATTTGGTTTAACTTAGCTAGAAGTTGATTTAGATTATAATTAGTTTTTATTAAAAATGCAAGATTTATATTTTTCTTTTATTTTAATTAATTTAAAATTTTCTAAATATTAAATAATTGATAAAAATATTATCTGCTGCATATTCCTCTTGGGAATGATCTTGCCTTACCACTAGCTACATGTTAGTGATAAATCTTGGTAATAAACTTGATACGGGATGACACGTACCAGCTTTTGGTATCGTTATCGGGGAATATTTCGACAATTTCTTTCAAAAATCCTTATTTACTCTAAAAGTTTTTAATTTAATTATTTTAAACTTTATTTTACATCTTTGGTTTTCATATTTTTAAATATTCTGTTGAAAAATAGATAATCAGAACACCGTTCTCCATTCAGACGCTCACTTTTTCCGTCCGAATGCAAATCTCTAACAACTGTCTAGAGGCTGACTCTTTTCCGTCCAGACTGTAAATAGCATGAGACCTTCTTCCGTTTTTCTTTTATCAATTTCAATCATATATGCTTGGTCACCGGTCCCAGCTGTGTGATTTAGCCCCATTTGATTTCGAAATCGAACACACTTGTAGGCTTAACTGAGCTATCACCAGAGCAACCCTTTTCCCCCAATCTCCTGCCCCCACTCACACACTAACAATGGATGATGGTGATAACACATACGGTAACCTAGCTGGTAATCGGAAAAACGATTCGAGCGACCAAACTATCTTGCAGATGAAGTCTCTAATTGAGCATTACACACCAACAGCGTATGTATCATAGTCCTGCACCCCAGCCCCCCGCAGTTAGAGCTATACAATACGCAATTAAGTCTCATATATTTCTGATGCTTTCATCTTGTTATGGGACTGGTATTGAGAACCCTTATAGACACATTGATGAATTTCTTGAGATATGTTCAATTATTAAAATCAATGATTTTTCTGATGAAACCCTGAAATTAATGTTTTTCCCGTTCTCCCAAAAAGATAAAGCTAAACATTGGATTACTTCATTAGAACCGAACACAATTTCAACATGGGCTACTCTACAATAGGCATTCCTTAAGAAGTAATTTCCAATTTGTAAGACTAAATAAATAAGGCGCGTCATTATGAGCTTTACTCAACTAGAATGTGAGACTTTTCATGAGACTTGGGAACACTTAAAAGACTTCATCAGATCATGTCCACATCATCAGGTGCCAAAATGGCACTTAGTACAATGCTTCTATTATGGGTTGACTGTTAGAGTTTTGCAAGATACGGAATCGTTTTTAATAAAAATACGAGTTACGGTTCTTTTTCATGATTTCCTAACATCCTAATCTATGTCAGACAAAAACGATACATGCGTGTGAATGTCGAAATTCACAACCAAAGATCCACGTCACGTTTGAGACGACCCGGGGACCTTCTCACGTATGACCCGCGCACGATCTTGCCTCTGGTGAGTGGGCACGGATCCGAGACAAGCTTGAATGGCTTCAACACACTCTTGTTCCTCATAAGAACTCACAAAGAGAGA
>JAULLG010457449.1:0-11266 GCA_035668355.1 Sarracenia leucophylla
CCAGGACGTCCTAAGAAGTTGAGAATCAAATCATCTGGGGAGAAGATTAAGAAAATAAAATGTGGTCGTTGTGGGAAGTTTGGAAACCATAACAAGAAGACATGCAAAGAGGCATTGTAGGTTATGTTAGATATTTTATATTTGACATTTTTTATTTGGTATTGATTGTCTTCTGATTGAATTTATTATTAGTTGATGGAGAAATGTTACGATTCCTGTTTCTGTTGGTATATACACGATACATTTTATCAGCGATAAACTACACTTGTATCACTGATTTAGAAGTTTCAGTGAGATACGATATGTATGATTGATAGGACATATAATGTATCACTGATAAACGACTTGTTTAAATAATAAACAAGGTATGTATCAGTGATAATTTTCATTATGTGTGCATATCAGTGATACGTAGTCATATATCAGCGGTAAACAGTGATATTTAGGCCATGTATCAGTGATCGATCACAATTTATCAGTGATAAATGTTAATTTTTGACTGATATATGATCCAGTTATCACTGATAAATAGCCATTTATCAGTGATACATCGCCATTTATCACTGATACATGGCCTTTAATCAGTGATAAATGGCTGTTTATCACTGATACATGGCCATTTATCAGTGATACATGGCCTTTAATCAGTGATACATGGCCGTTTATCAGTGATAGGTCATGTATCAGTGATAAAATGTGATCGATCACAATTTATCAGTGATAAATGTTAATTTTTGACTTATATATGATCGTATCACTGATAAATGGCCGTTTATCACTGATACATGGCCATAAAATGTTACACATGATCATTTATTAGCCCTTTTATCACTGATACATACATTGAGTAATAAATGGACATGTATCACATTTTATCACTGATAAATGGCCGTCTATCACTGATAAAATGGCCATGTGTAAAATGTTACATACAGAGACTAATAAATGGCTATGTATCAGTGATAAATGGCAGTTTATCACTGATGTATCACTGATAAAACACTTGTTTAAATAATAAACAAGGTATGTATCACTGATAATTTTCATTATGGTTGCATATCAGTGATACGTAGTCATATATCAGTGATAAACAGTGATACATGGCCATTTTATCAGTGATACACGGCCATTAATCTGTTTTACATTGTCTATATTGAAGTTTTAACAAATCAGTGATGCATAGGACATTTATCACTGATAAATGCCTGTTTATCATTGACAATGTATCACTGATAAATGGTCATTTATCACTGATATATGACCGTTGTTTATACAAATCAATCATACTTATGTCATTTATCACTGATAAATAGTGAACGATATCCTTAACGTGTGACTTAAAAACGTGTCAGTGCTATGTACTTTTTGAAATACCCTTGTATTTACCCCTTTTCTGTTTCTTGTGAAACGTTCGCTATTATATCTCCATCCCAACGGTCTCTATCCTTGAGCGTTTATCTTTCAACCAATATGAGGACCAGATCAATGGCGAAGGGAATCGATTTAGTGGACGGAGAAGTGGTTTCAAACCCTCCTCGTTCGAAAAAAGTTAAAACCGAGCACAAAGATTGTTCTTCTTCCAACATAGGGACTGTTCAACCTTGTCAAACGATTGATCTCCCTCCATCGTTTGATTCCCTTGATGCGATGGCCTCATTGCTCTCTGCGTGCCTTGAATCTGGGCATAGAAAGTTGGACGAGCTGAATGGTATGATCCGTGATGTCGAGGTTGAGAGAGGTAAGGTTGAAGATATCTCTAAGAGGGCCGTTGTGGAGATTATGTTCGACAAGTATCTGGAGAAGAAGAACAAGAAGAAGCAGCAACAAGTTGGAGGAAGCCATGACTAATGTTTGTCTTTTGCTTGTGTAATTTCTTGTATGGGAAATTTCTGTTGAAACAATTTTTGTATCATTCTCTACGTTCTACTTCCAATTTTTTTTTCAATGAATGAGAGTGTCTACAGGAATGATGTCGACGCATCTGTGCAGCATATTCTCTGTTTTTTATATTTGCTTAAGGCATTTTAACATTTGTTCATTATAAGTTAAACGTCTGAATGACTACCAGTGATACGTAGGCAAATTATCACTGATAATTAGGGTATGTATGGATGATACTTCTCAGATTATCACTGATAAATTGGGTATCTATGGCTGGTATAGAAGGAGACAGACGGTTGTGATGGAGGGATGAGTATAACCAGACGAAATACGGAAAGAGAGAGAAGCGGGAAAGTTTCAGTTATCTCTGACACGTCGCATCCCATTAATGACTAATTAATGACTAAGTATAAATCCAAACGAATCCTATTATTGAATATTAAATAAATAATGACTATACCTCTGGTATGAACGCTAATAGAACTGATACATGGCCATGTATCAGTGATAAATGGTCATTTATCACTGATACATAGCCATGTATCACTGATAAATGACTATTTATTATTGATAGATGGCCTATGTCTCACTGATATATGGTCTACGTATCTATAATAAATGGTCTATGTCTCACTGATATATGGTCTACGCACTTCCACTAGGGTATGACGCTTGCCAAGTATCAGTGATAAACAAATGTATCACGTATACGAGGTATGCAACGTGTCCAAGAATAATTATCGGTCTCAGTGATAAACCAGTTCTGCGACTGATAATTATCATTAATAGGTTAATTATCATTAATAGGCCAATTATCATTAATTGGTTATCAGTTTCGATGTATAGTCATTAATTAGTCATTAATAGGATGCGACGTATGAGTTATAGTCATTATGACTTGCGTCTTATCATTATCAGTTTGAACAGAGGCCTCATTATCAGTTTCCCGCTTCTCTCTCTTTCCGTCTTTCGTGTGATTATACTCAGCCCTCCCTCTCAACCGTTTCTATCCTTCTATCGTCGTCTTTGTCTTTCAAGCAAAATGAAGACCAGATCAATGTCGAAGGGAGAGAATCTACTGGATGGAGAAGCGATCTCAAACCCTCGACGTGGGAAGAGAGTTAGGACGGACAGCGAAGTTGGTTCTTCTAGAAACGCACCCAGTTCTGCGGTTACTCTTACCGAAACGCTGCCAGTTCCATCGATTCCTAACGCCAACAGCGATGATATCGCTTGGTTTGATTCTGTGATTCAAATTTTGAATTCTGTACAAGTTGAAATTAACACCGAGTTGTTAAACCTCAGGAACGAGTTGATATTCATTAGGGATGCTTGCAAACCACTGGAATACGGCTCTTTACCAGACCCACAGGATGTCGAGTCTGCTGGTGAGAGGGCCATCGAGTTAATTAAGAAGTTGTGGGAGGCTGGGCCCGAGAAGAAGTGGCGCCTGGTGCTTAAAGTACCACGTCAGGCGTAATTCTGTGAAGCATAGATTTAGACATCTTTGGCTGGACTTTTCGTATATTTCCTTTTTTTTGGCAATGAAACGTTTGTAACTGTTAAACATCATTTTTAATTTTTATGTTTTTCTGATGGTGGTTAGTATGGCTATTTCACTTTGCTAGTTACATAATTTCCTCTTCTGCGCCTGGTGCCTATTTCACTTTGGTAGTTACGTTTATATGTGCCATATGTAGCAGTGATAATCAGGCTATATGTGTGTACTTATCAGTGGTTAAGCACTTATATCACTGATAAACGAGGTGTATAAGTGATAAATGATATGTATCATTCCTATGTATCACTGATTTATCACTGTTTATCTTTGAACATGTACATAGCCAATTTTCACTGTTAAATGAACTTAGTATCACTGATAAATGGCCGTTTATCACTGATAAATGTCCTATGTTTTTTGAAATCGTTTGTACTTCTGTCATTTATCACTGATAAAGGTGGTTGTTATGCCATTTATCAGTGATAAACACTGATAAATGACTATTTATCACTGAAACATGGTCTCTCACTGTTTAAATTTGTTAAAGGACTAGGTATGACTCATTCGTTTAAACGACGGCGATTTATCAGTCATAAATGGCATACGTATCACTGAGATATGTCCTTTATCAGTGATACATAGGCGATGTATCACTGATAAATGTCCTATGTTTATTGAAATCATTTGTACTTATGCCATTTATCACTGTTTATCAGTGATAGACGACCATTTATCAGTGATAAAATGTATCAGTAATAAATGGGCCATGTATCAGTGATAAATTTTGTTCGATCACAATTTATCAGTGATAGATGGCCATTTATCAGTGATACATACATAGTCATATATCATTATCACTTTTTAAATAATAAACAAGTTATGTATCAGTAGTAATTTTCATTATGCGTGCGTATCAGTGATCCGTAGTCATATATCAGGGATAAACAGTGATATTTAGGCCATGTATCAGTGATAAAATGTGATTGATCACAATTTTTCAATGATTAATGTTAATTTTTGACTGATACTTCATCCATTTATCACTGATAAATAGTCATTTATCAGTGATACATGGCCATTTATTAGCCTGTTATCACTGATAGGTCATGTATCAGTGATAAAATGTGATCGATCACAATTTTATTAGCCTGTTAATTTTTGACTTATAAATGGACGTTTATCACTGATACATGGCCATTTATCACTGATACATGGCAATTTATCACCGATACATGGCAATTTATCACTGATACATGGCCTTTTATCAGTGATACATGGCCGTTTATCACTGATACATGGCCATTTATCACTGATACATCGCATTTAATCAGTGGTACTTGGCCGTTTATCACTGATACATGGCCGTTTATCAGTGATACATGGCCATTTATCAGTGATACATGGCCATTTATCAGTCCTTCATGGTCATGTATCAGTGATAAATGGGCATGTATCAGTGAGAGATCATGTATCAGTGATAAATGGTAATTTACGACTGATATATGATCCATTTATCACTGATACATGGCCATTTATCACTGATACATGGCAATTTATCAGTGATAAACGGCCTTTTATCAGTGATACATGGTCATTTATCTGTGATATATGGCCATTTATCAGTGATACATGGTCATGTATCAGTGATACATGGTCATAAAATGTTACATATGGGCATTTATCACTGATACATGGTCCAGGATATTACAACCTCCGCCGCTTGGGAGATATATGATCCATTTATCACTGATACATGGCCATTTATCAGTGATACATGGCAATTTATCAGTCATAAACGGCCTTTTATCAGTGATACATGGTCATTTATCAGTGATACATGGTCATAAAATGTTACACATGGGCATTTATCAGTGATACATGGCCATTTTTCAGTGATAGACGGCCATTTATCAGTGATAAATGGCCGTTTATCACTGATACATGGCCATAAAATGTTACACATGGCCATTTATGAGCCCTTTTATCACTGATACATACATAGAGTAATAAATGGATATGTATGGGACAAAAAGGAATAATACATGGCCTTTTATCAGTGATACATGGTCATTTATCATTGATATATGGCCATTTATCAGTGATACATGGTCATGTATCAGTGATACATGGCCATAAAATGTTACAGATGGGCATTTATCACTGATACATGGCCATTTTTCAGTGATAGACGGCCATTTATCACTGATACATTGTGTACATGATGTTTACAGAAATCAAATTGATAGAAGGCGATGTATCACTGGTAAATGGTAATGTATCAGTGATAAACAGTGATATATCATCATTGGCTTTTTCATGTTTATACACTGTGACGTTGGCTTGTTCATGTTTATACAAATCACTGATACATAGGGCTGATACATGGGCATTTATTACTCTATGTATGTATCACTGATTCAATTTTTTAGTTTTAATAAACGTACATATATGATATACGTTTGTATATGTTCAACTGCTTACTTTTACAGTATATGAATCAAAGTCGAAATGTGTCTGGAATGTGAATCGCTTTGTCGTCTGAAATCTCGTTTCTATGTATCTCGAATGTGAATCGGTTTGTCTGATGAAATCGCTTTGGCTGGAAGTCAAATCGCCTTCGTCGTCTGAACTCGCCTTCGTAAACCGTAAATCGCTTTGTGTGGAATGGAATCGTCTGGGAGTGAACTCGCCTTCGTCTTCTAAAATCGCCTTCGTCGTCGGAATGGTTGAACAATTGCTTGCTCGAGAAGTTTTGTGAAACGCAGTGTCACTTGGGCGGGAAGTCTCAGGGGTAAATGTGTAATCTTCTAATTTCCGGATTAATTAAAAGGGCCTAATCCTTTAATTCAGTTGCGCGAGAGTTTTTTACATATTTAACAGTTAACAAAGGGCCTAATCCCAATTGCCCCAAATAAAAAAGCTAAGAAAAATATAATAAAAGTATTTTTTTTGTTACTTGTGCCAGAATTAACTTGTCAAAATCATTGATTTCTTGTAATTGTCAATACATCTTGACATTAACTTATAAGATATGATAAGAGTCGTCAAATCAAAAAGATAAATATAAAATCAATTTTAACTATCTTGTTATATATATATATATATATATATGTATGTATTCTTTTTATTTCTTTAACATAATACAAATTGTTAGCCGATCATTATACAATTCTCAATTCAGTAACAAACATTTTACTCTATTAATCAGAAATTAGAAAGAATCGAATACAGAATCTGAAAATATGTACATAAAACATAATTGAATCAAACCCAGCCGAGTTCTGTAATGAAAGTCTCCTTAAAAGCAATTTGTAGCTTACCGAGAGTGTTATATATTGGTATATTCACAAGTGTTGCTCTCCTAGAATAAAACGGTAAATCCAAACTCTAGAATACCTCTAACGTCCGGCTAGTCGAACTATCTCCGTCAACTTCTCTCTGTCAAGAATTACAATATCAAAATACTTACTGGGTCCTCAAAAGCTAGGGAAATGGACTTATATAGATTTTACCTACAAGAGTTACATATTAGAGAATTAAAGAGGCTATTAAGGGATAGAGGTTACAAAAATAGGGGAATTAAGCTGCATAATGGAGGTCAATGAATTCAGAAAAAAATAATTCTAAGGGGTTACAGAATTCAAACAATCCCCCCCTCCCCCTATGAATGAAATTAGCAGGAGTAGAGACTCAAAATGCAAAGCTGACTGTGATAGCGATAACTAAAAATTTCTGCATAGGATGGGTAGCGTTTAGCCTTGAGCCTTTCATTATGAAAACCTTTAGGATTTGTCGGCAGGCAAGTGAATGGTACCGCCTTGAACTATGTCGTTTTATCAGTAAAACGAAGCAACAGGTTTCTATAGAGACCTTCACAACGAAATTTTAGTTCTCATGGTTGTTTTCATTTTGGCCATAAAACACTCTTCCTAGTTTAGTAAGTATTTTCTCGAGAATTTTACCTTATCAAATTCTCAAAGAAGCGACCCTACTTCATATTCACATATATGACTTTTATTCAATGGTATTTATCCATACCAACTTGGCTCACCAGGAAAAGTCATTAAAAACTAATACTTAACCCTACAAACTACCGTTGCATCATAGGAACGAGTAGAAATACTCAAAATTCACGGTGGTAATTAGGTTATCCCATTAAACCTAGATCTTGGGTTCTCTAGTCAACTAGGTTGGGATTTCTGTCACGACACCTTTCTTAGACATAGGCTTTAATCTCATTCCTTTCAACGCTTGCTCAACTAGCTCTCGAGTCAACCCTTTGGTATGTGGATCTGCAATATTGCCATTTAACTTTACATAGTCAATTGTGACAACCCTGCTCGAGAGTAGTTTTCTAATGGTATTATGTTTACGACGTATATGTTTAGACTTACCATTATATATGACTCTGTGCCTTACATATTTCCAATTTATTATCACTATGGATACAAATAACTAGCATAGGTCTCGACCATCTTGGAACATCCTATAGAAACTGTCGTAGCCACTCAGGTTCTTCGGTTGCTTTATCTAAGGCAATGAATTCTAGTTCCTTTGTAGAACGTGTTATACACGTTTGTTTATAAGATTTTAAAGAAACCGTTACACCACCAAACAGAAAGACATAGCCACTTGTAGACTTTGAGTCTTTCGTGTCCGATATCCAGTTTGCATCATAATACCCTTCTAGTACTATCTGATATCTGGGATAGTGCAGTCTCAGATCACGAGTATATCTCAAATAGCGTAGTAACCTAACTATCACTTTCTAGTGAATACGTCTTGGATTACTCGTGTATCGGCTCAATCTACTTACTGAATAAATTATGCCAGGCCTAATACAACTCATCAAATACATTAGATTTCCAATGACATGAAAATATTCCAATTGAGAGACACTAACCCCCCATTCTTGGATAAGTGGAGAGTCAAGTCCACTGGGGTCCTGGCATCTTTAGTGTCAGAATTGTTCTATTTTTCAAGAATCTTGTCAACATAGTGAGTTTGAGATAACGTAATTCTGTCTAATGTTCTAGTGATCTTAACACTCATAATCACATTAGCGAGGCCCATATCATTCATGTCAAACTTTGAATTTGACATATCTTTAGTAGATTTGATAACTTTATCGTTACTTCCTATAATGAGCATGCCATCAGTATGGAGACACATAATGACATAACCTTCATCAGTGTTCTTGACATATACACATTTGTCACATTCGTTGATTCAAAAATCATGAGACAATACTACATTATCAAACTTCTCATACCATTGTTCAGGAGCTTGCTTTAGACCATACAACGATCTAACTAGCCTACAGAAATTTTCTTTAGGCCTAAAAAAACTCTCAAGTTGTTCCATGTAGTTTTCTTCATCTAAATCTCCGTTTAAAAAAGATGTTTTTACATCCATCTGATGTATCGCCAGATTTCGTAAGGCCGCAATAGCAGTTATTATGAGAATTGAGGTTATCTTAGATACAGGAAATTAAGTATTAAAGTAATCTAGGCCTTCTTTTTATTTGTATCTTTTGATAATAAGCCTGACTTTGTACTTATCTATAGATCAATCCGTTTTCATTTATTTCTTGAAGATCCATTTGTAGCCTAAAGGTCTATTACCTTATGAAAAATCCACTAGTTCCCACGTATGGTTCTATAGTATAGAATACTTGTTGAGTCCTCAAAAGGCAAAGAAATGGATTTATATAAAGTTTACCCACAAGATTTACATATCAGAGAATCGAAGTGACTATTAAAGGATGGGGGTTACAGAAATAGAGGAATTAAGCTGCATAATAGAGGTCAATTAAGCTGTACAATAGAGGCCAATTAAGCTATATAATGAAGGCCAATGAATTCAAAAAAAAAAAAAAAAGAATGCTGGGAGAGTTACAGAATTCCAACACAAATTAAGGAAGATGGGGTCTGATGTGGTAGTGAGTAGGGGTATCCATGAATATGATCCATGAATATGATCACTCCTTCAAACTCATTAATTAAATTTGGACTTACTATATATGATCGATGATTTTGCTTATAATATGAATTTCAGAAAAAAAAACATCACGGTTGTGATTGGGTTACGGGTTGTGAGAGTAACCATACGTCAAACCCAACTTGATCAACATGACGTTAAGTGTAATACCCAAAAAAAAAATAATAATAATTAAATTATAATAAATAAATAAAATAAATAAATAAAGAAGGAAAAAAAACGTTGTGCACAAAAAAATGAAAACGTTTGTGTTTGTTGGTTTCAATGCAAACGTTTTTAGTGTAAATTTATTGTGCCTTAATTAGAGAAAAAAAAACGGATCAAATGTTAATATACAGAGAATGGGTTTGTTGAGGGAAAGAGGGAGAGTGAAAAAAATAAAAATAAAAACAAAAACGGAGTGTTTTATTGGAGAGTTTCGATTCGCAATTGATGATCTAGAAGACAGATCGAGGTTTGAAAACTTTAGATTCGAGTTGTAAGTCTCCTATTCTTCAATCTTATGCTTTTAATTTGTAGTTTAATGGTAGATTTTGGGTTAATTTCACTTAATATATGTAAATATATACGTGTATATATAAAATATGAGTTTTATAATT
Source organism: Sarracenia leucophylla (assembly GCA_035668355.1). NCBI lineage: Eukaryota > Viridiplantae > Streptophyta > Magnoliopsida > Ericales > Sarraceniaceae > Sarracenia > Sarracenia leucophylla. The sequence continues at coordinate 9,982 of JAULLG010457449.1, forward strand.
TCTTAGTTTCAATAAGTTTCTGGATCGATTAATAGGTTAAATTAGATCTTAAGAGACTCATTTGATTAATTTTGGCATCGAAATCAAGTTTTGAGGCTCGGGTTATGATAGTCGGAGTTTCGTCGGAAGCATCGCCGCCGGCGATGGAGGTGTCGGAGAAGACGCAATGCGTCGGTGGGAGAAAGAAAAAGAAAAAGAAAAAGAAAAAGAGAAGAGAAAATGAAAAAGAAAAAAATGGAAAAGGAATATATATAAATAAAAAAAAATGAAAGCCTCTGGTTTAGTTTGCTGGGGAAGAAGACGAACCGAAAAAGATGAAGAAGAAGAAGGAGAGAGAGAGAGAGAAGGGTGGGAAGAAATAAAAATAAAATAAAATAATTCTGTTATGTGTTGTGCACAGATCAGAGTCGATATTTATCGAATTCGTACCAATTTTTAATATGTTATTTTAGAAATTTGGATTAACATAGTGAACGGTGTAGATATGAAAAATAATAATATGTAAATAATAATAATAAATAAATTATAAATTGAATGTCTAAATTATATTAAAAAAATTATTATTTGGTATAAACGTATACGGATCAGATTACGTATTGATTTGATTTGCACCAAATTTTAACAGACCATTGGTAGAAGCCAATAGAAGATAGTGAACGAGTTAAATTTTAGAAAAACAAATATTAGAGAATAAATTAAAATGTTAAGTTATATTAAAAGAAAAAAAAGGGTTGGATAGATTATTTAAATAATTCAATTTCGATTATTATTATTAATAATTTATTTATGTTAATTCAGGAAACCGAACCCGGTAGCAGGAAGTCAGGTGAGTGGTTTGCATGTTATTTATCTTTTAAAAACTCCCCGTTCCCAAAATTTTAAGATATTATTGTTGAAAATTCTTGAAATTCTTTATTTTGCAAAATGTTGATATATAAGTATATTTTGGCTCAAAAATCTTAACCTTGGCATGTGATTATTTGATCGTTGATTTATGGAAATTATTTCTTTAAAAAAAATGTGACAAATGTTGAATTTTTGAAAGGAAACAAAAAGGTTTTAATGTATTATAAATTTGGAAAAAAAATGGTTAAGTGTAAACTTAACCCAGACTCGGTATTTGTATTATAAATTGGAAAAAAATGGTTAAGTGTATACTTAACCCAGACTCGGTTTTTATATCATAAATTTGGAAAATGGTTAAGTGTGTACTTAACCCGGACGCGGTATTTTATAATCGAAATATGTTTTGGGATCAGATGAAAGTCCAGGGAACAGACCTACG
>JAULLG010458553.1:0-11265 GCA_035668355.1 Sarracenia leucophylla
GGTTGTGAGCCCCTTGTATATCTGTCAGAACCTTTGACCCGATCTTCCCCGCTTCAGGTGACGAGTCAAATACTGGACAAGATGTACAGACAATGCATACATACATCATACAAGAAGTAATTATGAAACCGAGTATACATATCCTCTCAATAGATTCTCATTAATATTCCTGGGATCCAGGATAATACGTAAAAGCATGGCTTTTAAGTATACCATCCTTTACAAATCTTACGTACAGAATTGTCATAACTTAACTCTGACAATTACACAATTTGTAACTACGCACTGCCACAAGTTTGCAAACCAGACTTGTCAAAACTGACCTTAATGAAGCCATACACAAAAGCCAAAAAAGGCTAGTGTCGATACAAAAGAGTGGGTCTTGAGTCCTTCCCGAACTTAGTGTCGACACCAAAGGAAAACATGAGTCGACCCCATCAATGTGAATCTTAAGAGCACCTAAGCAATCAACTTATATTTAACATCTTCAAACACCATCATCAACACGTACTACATCGTTATGAGGGATCACAGTCTGAACCTTAACAATAGCACAAACCTCAATCATCAAATAATCAAACAGTTTCATCGCCTTTCCGCTCCACTCAAGGTAAGCTCCAAAAGAACCAGACATTGTTTAGACGTAAAGGGCGCTTTAAGGGAAATCGCAAGAAGAGCTCGTCTCAACTAAACCCCAAGGGTACTAAAACCCATGCCTCTGTACTATCCTAATCCACATCCTCACACCCAGAGAGTAAAGCAACAGTTCTCACTAAGGACCATGAAAGAACACACTCAAACTGTCATACTGGACCTTACTCATAGCCGTTAGAAGGCTAGCACGACGTATTGACATGTAGATCTCTCAATCTCAGCATAGCCGAACAAGAATTAATAGTTGTTTTAAACAACTACCTGCTTACCAACCTATCTCTAAGACGTAGTTCGCCAGGGTCGACCCAAAGGAGACTGGTGTTGACCTAACCACTACCCACCTGAACTAGAATAAGCGTAATACACCCAATTGGACGTCTTCCAAACACACGGACGATTGATAAGTCAATCACACCGCATGGATACTCACCACTAGGGTCATGGCCTACTAAAATGTGTTTAGGGCGCCAAACCAAATTGTTGAAGAACCTCAAAATAATACCATGTAGTCACTCCACAACTTCATCTGAGTCCATCATGGACTTCTAACAATTGACATCCAAAGGAATCTACTAAGAGATTTTCACAACTCCAAGCAGTGGGTAGTGATCACAACATCACTGTTTCTGCGCTAAGTATCATTCTCCACCAAGGGAGAACTGTACCACCAACACCCTGATTTAACGAAACCGCATCACCACAAAAGAAGAGCCAGCCTAATTGGCTTCTTGGCCTCTAAAACCATATGCCTCCACACTTGCAAGGAAGAAGAATTCCAACAAGGTTGCAGTCTCACTAGTCACCACATTAACACTTCCTTAAATCCTTTTCTGTGATATTGGTTAATAGATCTCCGATACTCTATCTCATCATCACCCGAATCCATATTCACAACTGACAATCATATCGTTGGAATATGATTCACAACTCCCAACCTTTCTATCGAAACATCATCGGCAATACCGTCATCATCTAACTCAATGACGTCGTAATAGATCAAAAGAATATCCGCCTGATTCACCTTTGAAGTCCCTTTCAACAAGTTCTTATCACAGACACATCTTCTAGAAAAGGGGTGCGGTGGGTGGGACTCCACAATCAAAAGAAGGCAACATCAAACTCCACTTCCAAGGAATTGAAACAACTCATCAAGGAGAATTCAAGCCGTACTAAGGCTACTGTGTATCTACTAGATCAATTGATCCATCTACCTCTTATCGATTCTCAGAACAGATATCCGACTCTCATCCTCAAATGGACACGTCCTTTAAACATGTACTTTCGGTACAACATACTGATCCTAAACTGGATACCGGTGACATCACAACGTCATTCTATTACCTTTGGACATCTTACCTTCAAAAGAAGAAAACATCCAATAAGGCAACAACAATAAGGGTTCACATCTCATTATCCTCACACTCCCTCACTTAAATCTCATCTACGTTCTGTGTTATAAAGCACTTTCATTCATACACACCTAACCGTACATGGTTCACTACACAAAATCAAGGCACAAAAACGTATTATTCATGACGTGCAAACCACCACATCTAGGAAAATCACCCCGAGTAACCACCTAACTCATGGGTCTACCCACTCTCAAATACCTATCACGATCCTACTTCACAGGTAAGATATTCACTATCCGAGAAACAGCAAGTCTAACACAACACATGTTAACACTTATACAGATAAGCACATCATCATAACATCACATACCGAGGAGGATAATTGGAGTGATACCCCAATCTGAACCACTCGCCTGGATTTCCAAGTAGAATGGGCGTTCGCGAGGCGCCTTTCCAAATAGAACCCCAAACTTGTAACTCAGACGCCGAAGGCAAGAAATATCATCCGCAAAGTCCTACCTTTATAACCATGTAATCACGTAGCATACCCAGGTATATCACATCGCACACAAGCACACAGAACATAGATGTAACAAGCAATTCATCCATCTCCATATAACACACCACCCTTTCAATGGTCTTAAGATATTCGAGCCTAGAGCTCTGATACCATCTGTAACGTCCTGACCTTATACAATATTCACTAATATAAAAACCTTAGAAACTTAATATTCTTTATGCCTGTTTAACTGCAAAATAATCTAACTCTAGAAATTTTTAGAAATTTCGGCAGAGTTTCCCTTGTTTTTAGCACTAACCCAAAACGGGCAATAACCTGTAAAAAAGGAAAGGCAACAACCCAGCAAAAATATTTGCCCATTTAGGTGTATCAACAACCACAATCCAAATTCATGGCAAGCCTAGGCTACTCTAAGTTACAATAAAGCCGATCCACGGCACAACAATAACTAGGCTACTCTAAACAGTAATAAAGTCGTTCAACGACATCTACCCAACTACTTCAAACTCAACCAACAAAATAAAGCAACTTACCAGACGGTTCCTCATATGCATGCAACCGAATGAAAGATGGTCTTATGGCCGTATGGTTATCCATCTAACGGAATTGGAATATAAACTATTATACATTTACTCCAACAGAATGGAAATGAATGAGGTGAAAGGGATGGGTGCAATGCAATGCAGCCAGTCTTCAAATCCTTAACCAGATCCATGAGCTTTAACTCCTTGACCTGAAAAATTTTAAATACACGGGCTGAACCCAAGTAGCAGGATAATATACAAAATAAATCAAGTTCATGATATGCAAGGTTGGTATGTGATAGGTATAGGTTTTAAACATAAAGGTTACATATTGCACTTCCAAAACAATAAGTATCGCATACCCGTTTACAGGAAACATTTTGGTCATTCAAGTTTATACCACAATCCAAGTTCAAAGTTTTGTTATAAAATGATGATCTCATACAATTTCCATAAAAGAGAATCACATTAAGCTTTTATTCAAAGAATATTTGTGAACTTATGTTTACGGTCTCATTATTCAAACCTAACTAATGCACGCTTTTACAAACCCGAAGGTTTGAAGACACGGTCAGCCTGTCTCTATCTCACAAGCAATGCAACTATTTTACAACCCGAAAGTTGACGGCAAGGTCGACCCGTCTCCATAAACCAATCCAACTATACCTCTCACAATCCATAAGGTTCATAAAAAGGATTTTCATTGCATTACCAAAATCAATGGTAAACTTGGATTGGTTTAAGTACACACAACTACCACAATCAAGATCCATAATCCGATGTGATAAGTCACAAAGCGATGCAACACTTTTACAGACCCGAAGGTCTGAGGGCAAGGCCGACCTGTCTAACAAGCAATGCAACTATTTTGCAGACCCGGGGGTCTGAGGGCAAGGTCGACCCATCTCACAAGTGATGCAACTATTTTACAGACCCGGAGGTCTAAGGACAAGGCCAACCCGTCTAACAAGCGATGCAACTCTTTTACAGACCCGAAGGTCTGAGGGCAAGGTCGACCCGTCGAAATCTCATAGCCAATTCAGAATCCCTTCACAAAACATTTAATGATACCATCACCCAATGATTGGATTAAATTGTCTTAGAGATCGACAATCACCACATGGCCGTGGCAACACCATGTATCGTAACGTAGACGTGCTAAGTTCCATACCTTAGCTCGTAAAGCTTACGCATACATAGACACGCCACATACCAAGTAATCAAGTCATCATAGATATAATACGACACAACATAAACACACAAGGAACATATCTCATTTAACATGGCGACAGATAAGCCTCTAAGGCAACCAAGTGTTACAAAGCACATCTCAACGGGACCAAGAGTCACATACAGCATAGAAAATGTATCTATGGTATCTTAACTACCCATCACTACTCACATTAGGGTTCAGAACACTTATACAATATTATTCTCTACTTCTACCATCAATTGGGTATAAGCCCCAACTCCTTGCACATTATCCAAATCGAACGCTAGATCTGTCTGAAATCAAAATCGTTTACATAACCATTGTTCTATCTAACTAAGATAGCCACAAGTAAATCCAATCTCTTGGGATCCAATTATCAATTTCATAAGTTCAGACTCAAAGCCTAGTAATGCTCACTTTTGACACTCGGCAACCAAAGTATTAACAAATATAAGATTTTGATAAAAAGTCAATCCATATCATTAAAGGGATTTATAGAGTCTAGAATCCTACATCGATTGAAGAACAACAAGAAACTGTCTTAAATTCCATAGCCGTTCCAGAAAATCTTCAATTAGTGTCCACTGTCAAAATTTACATTATCAACTCACAATTACTTCACAGAAATAGATCTCGATTATCCAAAATTTACTAAAGTTGAACTATAGCTTACTTTTTATATCAATTGTACTTAATCGCGATCAATTTCGTAAAAAGTGCCCAAAACAATTTACTATCTTGCTATTTAATTAACGGGAATATAATCCGGCTATCTAAAAATTATCAAATTTCAATCACAGGCTATATTCTACCCCAATATCATAGAATAGGAATCAATTTCATGAAATTATCCCCATAGAGCCGAAATCCCCAAATCAATCCCAAATCGAGTCTAAAAACCCTAGTTGTTCCAAAATTAAAATTGATTTCACAAACATTATTCTGACAGACTTAGATAATCACATCTATGTTCAATCGCATGATTTAATCATCAATTGATCGAGAAAAACTCAAAATCCTAAAAATTTCACCCATCAGGTTCGGTGGCTCCCATATCTTAATCAATCATAAAACCTCAACAAAATTCCAAACAAAATTACTAGAAGTGTAGAGGAGGCCTTGAATCGTACCCTAGACGAAGAAATTAGAAGAATCAAGCAAAAAATCGGGTTGGAATCCATCACCGAAGCTCGCGACACCGCGCGCGACTTCTCCTCTGTTTTGCCTTTTCCGCACCTCTCTTTCTTCCCTTTCCCGCCGTTGTCGACGGCGTGCGGTGGCCCTGGAGGTGGTGCCTACCTTCCCTCCTCCTCCCTTCTCCTTCTTCCTTCTCCTCTTCTTCCCGTTCATCGCCCCTACTCCTTCGAACCATACGAGTTCTGGTTTTGGAAAAAGCTTCTCTCGAACCTTCTCGCGTAAGTGCGAGATTTTATTTTGTTTTTTTGTTTATTTAAGAATATTATAGAAAATGGATAAAAGAAGATTGTGTATAAATATAAATTTATTCTCTTTTAAACAAGATTTTAATTTTTAGCCAAAAATGTCCGGGTATTAAAATAAGTATTTAAAACTCCCTTTTGATTTTTAAATAATTTATTAAATAAAATGGTGCAAACCGTTACAACCTCCCCCACTTAGGAGATTTCGTCCTCGAAATCATTGTACACCTTCCACAACAACTAAACCCGGATACTAGGCACAGATCTCATCCATAACGTGTTGTACTTTCTGTTCATAAGCACTCGGTTAAACGATGTTAATAATCAACACGGCGGAGACTCCAACTTTCGAGCAACAAATGACCTGCTGACGTACAACTAACTGGAACAGTCCACCAGAATCACCTTTCTTAAAAGGCCCTATCACCCATGTATTGGTCCACAGATCTCATCCATAATGTGTCGCGTAACGTTGTTAACACCCAACACGTTACAATGCAATGGTCACCGCAACACAAGGGTGAGCACACTTTAGTCCTCAACCACCACATGTGCAATGGAAATTCCACAACGAATCCGGACTCGAGCCCAACACGGGCACAGTTAGATTTATAGTTGTTGCACTCTAACAGAGTCCTTTGTATACCCATACTAGATCACGATTTCAATTTCTCTTTGGATTACTTCACAAAGGACACCAACACTTTCCAGCTATCATGTCAACCACCTGACCCAAAACTCCGCATGACTTCACCTGTACCACTACAACAATCCACTTAACCAAAACTTCTTAGATATCTTTACCAAGGTATCGATCCTACGTAAAGGATCCTCATAATTTGGTTCTGACAATTCACAAGCCGTAACTATTCTCACTGTAACAGGTTTGGAAACTAAATCCACCAGAACAGATCTCAATAGAATCATATGCAAAAACTAAAGAAGATAAGTGTCAACACAAAGAATACCAGTGTCGACACCACAGGCTAATGTCGGCACAAATAAGCTTGTGTCGACACAAACATAAGAATTCTGAGTTCCCCCTATACCCAGTGTCGAAATCAAAGAGATATGAGTCAACCCAACCACTGCCAACTTCAACCAATACCAACGTGAACAGCTTACACCAACACCCAGAAGATAGAATAACTAGTTCTCACTAACGCTAATGGAGAACATAATTATACTAGCACCATCCTGTTAACTTCGACTCTTAGTCACCAGAAAACCATCTTTAAGTACTGATCCGAAAGATCTCAACTTCAATACAATTTAAGAATGCCTGACTGTTAGCCCTCAAAGGGTATGAAGAACACTGCAACTTAACAACCCTACTGTATCACTTGAGTTCACCACGAACTCCTAACAACTCACGTCCCTGAGAAGTCTGCTAAAAGGTTCTCAGAACTTGAATAAAGAAGAAGTTGCACTATTCACATGCATGTGCACTTACGAGGAGGAAAACCCCCAACTAGGTCATAATCTCACCAACCATACCGCTAATACTTCCTTGAACCTTATCTCATGATACTGGTCAATAGATCTCTGATACTTTATCTCATCATCACCCGAACCCATAATCACAACTGACAATCGTATTGCTGGAACATGATTCACAACTCCCAACCATTCTATCGGAACATCATCGGCAACACCGTCATCATCTAACTCAATGACATCCTAACGGGCCCATGGAGCCACCATTTGGTTCACCTTTGAAGTCTCTTCCACCAAGTTCTCATTGCAGAGACACCTTCTGAGAAAATGGATGGGGTGGGTAGAGTTCCATAATCAAAAGAAGACAACGCCAAATTTCCCTTCCAAGGGACCACAATAACTCATCATCTAGAATTCAAGACGTATAATGGCTATTATACCTCTACAAGGTTAACTCAATGGGGTTGACTCAATCCGATGAGGGGTTGACTAATTTTTTTGCTATGCCCTTGATGCATAGTGAATACCATTAAAGTGTCTGCTCATTTCTTCTCGATGTCGACTCAAATTGTTTGGCCTTTGATTTCTTGATTTTCCAGACATTCCACTTAGGCTTTTGAAGATCTCTCTTTGCTTTTTGTTGTGCATGGACTTCAAGATGAGAGGTTTTCCTGAAAATACTTTATAAGACACAAGTAAAAATTAGCAAAACCAAATCAATGTGTTGTTATAATCAAAATCAAAATAAGACTCATTTAAAAAGCCTTTAGTGTAATAGTAAATGTGTCGCGGACTGAGCCGTGGATGCACCAGGATACCTGGTAGCTCGTGTCGTTTATATTACTAGTTTATACCAAAATCCTCACTAACAAGTAGCTAGTGGTGAGTCCGGATAGTTCCCACGAGAGAAATTGGCAAACTGTCGAAATATCGCAAATTATTTAATCTCAAAATATTTAAAAAGGATTTTAGATTTTTGTATTAAAAAGACTATGTAATTAATTACTTCTACTCCTAATTAAACTATACTATGTTAACAGATGAGATTTTAGAGATTTAAAATGAGAAAGAATCTATCTCATGTTAGAATCCACCTTCATTTGGATTTCTAGTTTCAATTAATTTCTTATTCTATTTAGCCTTTAATAGATTCAAATCTTACTATGACATGACCAGTATGGAATTCAAGAAAAATAAATTTACACGGAAACACGACATATCTTATCTAAGATATTGGCACAGACTATCCGGAGTATAATTCGTCTCATCAATAGCATAAAATATCGCATGTGAACAATTCAAATCCTCGAATATTAAATAAGGCATACCCTATCCAAGATTGTAGCATGGCTCGTCCGGAGTACGACCCGTCTTATCCATGGCATATAATATATCATATTTAATCTTTGAATAAAATAATACACAGTTATGCAACACTTATTTAATTAATTCAATCACTGAAAGATTAAATGGAATATTAATTAAATTAGAGAAATTAGAATTTTTCAACGATCAAATATGTCGTGGAATATAATTCTTGCATAACAAATCCATTACAAAAGGCTAAATTAAAATAATAAAATTAATCTTCTCCTAAATTACCAAACTCGGGCTTCATCTGAACCCGGGGCAGAAAAGAGACTTAGCCAGTCATGGTTGGGGTTAAAACCATCTTCGAGTTATTTTTGACTACCATCGGTAGCTCCTCGTTAAGGCTCAGATCTTGCAGTATTGGCTTGGTAGGGGTAAAAATGTAATTAGAGAAATGTAGAATGATTTTAGTCCAAGGACATGAGTGTCATAAATGAGGGGGTGGGGGTCTATTTATAGTTTTTCCGAAGTGCAAGTGCTTCTCGGATTAGGAGTTGATGCCGTGACCAGTCCTTATGGAATTAGCCAGTCCGGACGGAAACAACGACTAGAGTCCGGATAGTGTCGGCAAGTCTGGACGGTTTTGGCGATGGAAGTCCTGACTGGTGACGGCCTTGTTGGGATTGTATACTAAAATCCATGCTTTTATGTATTTTTATCCTTAATACCCAGTATATTAATGAGAAAACAATTGAGATGATATGCATTTACTGTTTCGTATCTATTATGTGTGTGATGTGTGAATGCATAGTTCGTATATTTTGTCCAGTATTTGACTCGTCGCATAAAACGGGGAAGATAGGGTCAAAGGTTCTGACAAATATACAAGTGGACTCACAATCGAAATGGACCCGGACAATCCATTGGAACGATTGTAGCACACCGTTCGAGTAGCGGGTCTTCGATAGGTCGAACGACTCGAATTTCGGTCTTAGAATTTGATGTTCGAGCTCGATGTGTTAGTACAATGGGAGTGTATTGAGCAGGATCATTAGGATGATCAATTCTAATCTGACTATATGAATTGATCTACATCCTATATTATCATGTATTGCGTATACTCTTAATCCCGACGTGATTGATCGAATCATATTCGGACAATGCACAGTTGTTTATGTCACCAATGGCTGAGGTTTTGATATTGAGATCAATTTGACTAGTGGGTTGGGTACTGTCATTATTCGGTCGATGATTGATAATCAAGTGACAGAAACCACGTCCTTGTTGTCTATACGGAGGATGCCTCGGCATAATGATGTAGCGGTAAGGAGAAATAGGTTCCTTGAGGACACGGTAAAGTACATGGTAAGTTATTCAGATTTATCACATTCATTTTGGGGGTTTGCATTAGGAACAATGGGTGTCATTCTGATTTTGGTACCTACTAAGACATTTCCCAATGACCCTATGGAGTTCTGGATAAGGTGTAAACTAAGTCTTAAACATCTTTGGATATAGGATTTGCCCATCATACCTGTTGGTGGGAAATGTAAGTATGGTGGAACCAAAGACATAAGTTTGTTTCTTAGAATGGTACCCTGGAGGAGCTAAGGGTGATTTATTTTATAATCCTAAGAGTCAATGGGTATTTGTTAGTATAAATACAAGATTCTTAGAAGAGGATTATTTAATAAATCACAAACCCTGGTCATAGGTTGTTCTATAAGAGGTTAGGAGTAAATATGTGGTATAACCAGATATTATACCTGATGAGTGGAATGAGACACCACTTATCACAAGTGCCCAGGAGGGTCATCATCATAGTGGGAGGGTTGTTCGTTAACCCGATAGGTATATGTTCTTGGGAGAGTCACTCGACAGAATCCTGGAAGAACTTGATACCGAATCCTGGAACTATAATGAGGCACTTCAAGACAGGGATGCGGATTTATGGAAAATGGCTATGGAATATGAGATAGAGTTTATGTACTCTAATTGGGTCTAGGAGCTTGTAGAACCCTTAGATCGAATAAAACCCATTGGGTGCAAATGGATCTACAAGAAAAGGAGTGGAGTCAACGGGAAGGTTGAAACCTTCAAAGCTAGGATTATTGCGAAGGGGTTTACTCAATAAGAAGGGTTTGATTATGAGGAAACCTACTCGTCGATAGCCATGCTAAAGTCTATTTGGATTCTCTTATCCATTGCTATGAATCTCGATTGTGAGATTTGTCAGATGGACATCAAGACAGCTTTCCTTAATGGAAGTCTTGACGAGAGCATCTATGTGATGTAGCCAGATGGGTTCATAGCAAAAGGCCAGGAGAAAATGTTGTGCAAGCTTAATAGATCCAATTGTGGACTTAAGCAAGCATCAAGGTCTTGGAATACTCGATTTGACCAGGCGATCAAAAGTTTCGGCTTTGATCAGTGTCCTATCGAATATTATGTGTATTAGAAGCACGATGAAAACAAGGTAGTGTTTTTAGTCATCTTTGTTGATGACATTCTCCTAATCGGCAACGATATGGGGCTATTATCTTTGGTAAAGGTATGGTTATCAAGTCAATTTGACGTAAAAGGCTTGGGAGTAGCAGGCCAAATCATTGGAATCAACCACTTACGAGATTAAACATGTAGGATGTTGGGCTTATCCCAAGCCTGTCATATTCACTTGATTATTGCTCAATTTGTCATGGAAAATTCCAAGAAAGGATTTCTTCTTTTCAAATTTAGAATTTCTCTATCAAGGGATCAGTGTCCTAGAACATCCCAGGAGATGGAGAGGATGACAGGTATTCCTTACGATTCAAAG